>JBBPDC010068205.1:0-10747 GCA_037974485.1 Hemigrammopetersius urotaenia
CACATAGTTACCCTGTTTCTTGTCCACATGGCTGAGAGTGGTGTGCAGGACGTGGGAGATGGCGTCCTCTGTGGATCTGTTGGGTCGGTAGGGGAACTGAAGTGGGTCTGTGGTGCTGAAAGGCCCTTTAAATAGATCCCGTCGGTCCTCAGGCTCTCCTGGCAAAACAATTAAACTTCAGCTTTCCATTCCATTCTCTGTAATAGAGATGCGCTAAAAATCCAGAACCTTCCATCAAGTCCTGTTTAGGTGTCATTTTGCAGCATCTTCCTTTAGCATACAGGATTAATAGGATAATACAAGCCCCAAGCAGTGTTCTCTTTATGCGTGTGGGAATGTGTTTGTGTTTATTTTTTCCCCCATCAAGGACACCGCGTTATTAGCATCCCTGAATCATGCCCTCAGTCTGCTCATCCGATCTCATCACGCCAATCCTTTGTCACTCTCCTCCTCAAACAACAGCTGGCTTTGGCCCAGTAATGAAAACATTTTACACCTTATTAACCACGGCTAATGAAGCGAGCGCTCACGCTAATAAGGAATACAGCGACCTCATTAACTTTAACCCATGTATTCGCCGCATAAATAGCAAAATATGACAAAAGTTCAGCGCTTTTTGCATGCGTTAGAAAAATGATGAATGGATGCAGATGGTAAAGGCCGAAGTTTGGGGACTTTTTAGAGGAAAACATAAACTAAATATAATCAAGGAAAGTGGGGGACTTGTGCTATATGTTATACTGAGGCTTCCAAAGTTTGACTGCATATTTGTCTTCGTTTAAGGTCGGACTGTCTACCGCAAGCTGCAAAGGAATCGCTTTGTTGATAAAGTACTGTTGTTTCATAATTCCATCAGGAAGGTGTAAACGAAGTGGTTCAGAGTGGATTTGTTGTGGAATGGTTTATTGCAGATTTCTCTGCTGGTGAATAAAGCCAGGGGTCACATCCACAATATAAATATTGCCAATTTATAAATACCAATACCAATTTGTCACAAAGCAGCTTTACAGAGTCCAGGTCTGAGGCCCAGTTGAGCCAGGGGCGACAGAGGACAGGTAAAACTCCCTCAACCGGAACCAAGACTCAAAAGGGAAACCTATCCTCCTCAGGTCAACCCGGAGAGAAAGAAAATAGAGTCTTAACCTGTCGTGTCTGGCATCTTAGCAAACAGATCATGAAGCTGGGTGCCTTGGTGTGCCAGACACCTTTGCTTTGCCAAGTGGGGCTTGAAAGTGTATGACCCTCTTGTGATCTGAATTTTTATTAATTTAATTATTTAGATTAAATTAAGCCAAATCAGACAGGGGTACAGAAAATACAGTGTGGGGGAGGAAAGGGAGACAGAGAGAATAAAAGAGGAAAAAAAAAACCAAAAACAACAATAAAAATAATAATAAAAGAAAGAAAAAAAAAGGAAGAGGTTGAAGGTCCAGAAGAAGAAGACTGCTGTCTTTATTGGGTAGAATAACAAAAGAAGGCCTTAATGAACAAGATTATTGACAGGTAGTCTAACAGAGTTGGAACCAAGTGTCCATAGAGGTAAATTTGTTGAAGAGGAATCTGAGAGTCTGAAGTCCATAAACAATAGGAATAGGAACAACAATCTCCACTATAGCTTTAAGTAGCAGTTGCGACTGGCTGGGGGAGGAGCACATGTGGAGTTGTGAGCTGCCAAAACCAGTCGAGGGCATGGACAAGTGTATAATAGTTCCCCTCAGACAAAGAAATTGACTTCCCCCAGGTTGTGTTGATGCTCACAGTGGGAGAGGGTCCGGAGAGCGGCCAAGCGGTGGTGCGTCGAGAGAAGGAGCAGTAAATGGTGAGCATGTAGGAGAACAAACACCGGTTCTAGACTGTTTTACACTGGTTATATTTACTGAAATCAGAGTTTACTGATATACTCTGAGCTAAGGCTTAAATGATACGGTACAAGTATCTAAGGTGATACTAAACTATCTAAACTTTTGGAGTTTGAATGTGGTACGCAAAAATAAGCTGGTCTAGAACTGGGTCTTCTCAAGGCCACACAAAACAGGCAGTGTAGATTAAAAAAAGTCAGCAACTGTGACGCATTCTAAGTTAAGCCATAACTAAACTTTGAGGACAATGTGTAACTGTAGACATTTGCACTGATGTGCTACTAAAACGGATAACATGTTGTGATAAAACAACACTAGCAAACCACAACCGATTTAGTTTTAGCTTTGGAATTGAACAGAAGGCTACACGCTCTACTCTGTTCGTTAGTATATCTTACTCTTTTAGGTCCCACAGGCACATCTTTTGACCTTTCTTTCTTCTGGAGACTCCAATTTAAAAATCTAATCATAGGAAATGCTGTCAAGCTCCTAAAAGACTGGAAGATTGTCTGAGGAAATGGCTGATAGCTCTTGGTACTCAGCTAGCTGTGATTGGAAGGTTAAGAAAATTTGCAATTACCCCAGTCCCATTCATTCTAGCTGGTGATCAAGTAATAGCTGGTACACCATGACTCTGCACCTGTACAGAGTGAAAAAGTAATGTTAAACTTATTAATGTTAATCTTAAACAGATTCAGTTTTCCACAGCACGCCTTCAGAAGTCTTGTGAAGTCTGTATCTCGACAGGTCAAAGCTGTATTTATACATATATAAAATACAGTGATACACTGAAAAGTTGTCAACCGCCATAAAAAGAAGGAGAAGCCTGCTGCCCAGTTTTCAACAGCTATCTCAGTCTATTTAGTATTAGTAAGCTGTGCCCTGTCTAAACATATGGGTAGAGAGAGTTATTTCAATGATTCTTTTGTGTACAAACAATGAAGTCTTTGTTTTGGCACGCCGCTAATGCTAACCGTTGATGCTAACTTTTTTTAAGCAATATAAAACAATAAAATTTGTTCTGGGAGCATATTTAGGGGCATAGGTGGGGTTTACACTATAAAAATAGGCATTTTTAGCAATCAGAATTAGAATCAGAATCAGAGTCTTTATTGCACATAATAGAGATCAGTAGTATAAAAGTAATATTGCCTTAAGTAGTGATATTTCACATGGTGAGCCCATTGCACATAAAAATGCACATAATAATGATATGATATTGTACATAATGACATTTATCACCCAAATGGGGTTGGAAGAAAACTGGAAGGTAATTTAGGATTAGGCACCTTAAGCTGCTGTCATTATCAAGCCCCTAAATCCATCAACCATTTATGTTATTTAGCAGATGCCATTTCCTAACTACAGGGGGCAGTCTCCCTGGAGCAACTTGGGGTTAAAGGTCTTGCTCAGGAACCCAGTGGTGGTGCTGTTTCTTCAGTTCCTTTTCTTGAGTGCAGAAGTAAATGTGAGATTGTCAGTTTGCGAGACAGTTCGAAGGTAGGATTCGAACCCATTACCTCTTGTTCCAGATACATGTATCCTACCCACTAGGCCACAACCACCTCTGCGCTTTTCAGCCTCAGACAGGCCAATGTATGAGCACAGATATGAGATATGTGTATGTTTCGCCTCAGCAGTTGGCACAGTGTAAAGATCAAAATCTCAAAAGTGAAATCCATCTCAAATGCAAGCTTTGTGAAAACAAAACTTACCGAGGGAAATCTGCTTTAGACCCAAGACAGTAGCATTAAGGCATTCGAAAAATAAAAAATCTCTCACAAACTGACTTTTCTCTTACATTTGCTTCTGCAGTTCAACTGGAGAAAAGGAATGAAAGAAACAGAAGAACTAAGGGAAGAAAAAGCTGGGGCAGTGTGGGTAGACCTACTGTACTCGTGTCCATGGCAGATTAACATATCTGCTCGCATTTAGCCGTCGCCATCCATCTCCATTGTCCTGATGGAGCTGGATAACCTTGTTGTGCAGATGGATGCCTGGCGTCAGGCTGGCTTTCAGGGCACATCCTTCCTCGAAGGAGAGAGAGAGAGAGTTTCTTGGTCTGTCCTCTCTCCAGGCCTGGTGCCAGACCTGTCTTCAGTCGAGCTCTGGGGGAAGTATCGTATGTGGCCCTCCGGCAATGACTTATGGCAGGTAATGTCAGACAGATGGGAATGAACGTTAGAGACAGGGAGAAGCCGAGTACTTCTGACTTCCCCCGTGCAAGCTCTCCGTTATCTCCTCAGGAAGAGTTATGGGAGGAAACTCTGGCAATTTGTCCACAGAGCACAGGCTGTGTCAAACGAGATGTTTTTTCCAGGACCTTGAACAGTTGCACAGCCGTGTCCAAAGCATGAGGTATGGCGACAGGTTTCGTTGGTGGCCGCAAGAAGTTCTAACTGTAACTTAATTCAACAGGCAAAAGAAAGCATGGACTAACCGATGAAACAATTGACTGGTGGACAGAATAGGTCATAAACCATTGTATTGTTAGTAGTCTCAGTCTTCAGATAAAAGATAAAGGCATCTGAAGACTGAGCTGGGGGTGACCCTGTACTGAGAATACATGTCTAAAGACAACTCGTAAACTTTTGGTGCTGGACTGTTGTACAAGCCACTGTGAACAAGAGTAGACCCTGAACCAAATTCTTTTAATAGGCGCTTTTTTCAGGCACCTTTGCTTTGTTACATAGCAACCAAACCACACCTAAATCATGCTGCAGAACTTGCAGCACATTTTGATGTTCCAGTGTATCTCAGTCCGGTAACAGAGTTTCTGACTCAATTCTCTCCACAGTTTATGGCCGGTCGTCCCAAAACCGAGTCCACGGAGTCAAACCGGCGGAGAGTGTTTCTGCCAGAGCCGCTTTTGTTACTGTCTTTTACTATTGATAGTCTCGTTTAAGTTTTTTTTTTTTCGTTGCATTCTTTATCCGTGATGAGAACCGAACCCAGAGAACTTGTAAGTGACGTCCTGGATCACCTTGAGTTAAAGATAAATCTGTTAGTGACATAGAGACTCCCACTGAGATTTATCTTCAGCCCAAACAGACATTAAAAAAAATTTAATCCAAGTCTGTCTGTTTTCATTTTGACGAATCAGAAGGCAGTAATGCAGTCAGCTCAGCTGCGGCCCATTTTTACCCCTGCCGTCGGGCAGCTCGGGTTCGGGTTGCTTTATTTGTAATAGAAAAACATTTGTTTTCGGAGCAGCACGGCTTCTTGTTCAGGAGGAAATGTGAACTAAGCTGTAGTTAAGACCCCCCTTGTTCAAGTCCAGTTCAAGTCCAGTACAAGTCCAGGACCAGGACTAGTCAAGTCTGAACTAACACCAGTCCAAATGAGAGATACAGAGTAAAGACGATGACAGATAAAACATCCACTGAGGCTTACTGACCTGTTTATAATGTATTGAGTGTGTGTGTGTGTGTGTGTGTGTGTGTGTGTGTGTGTGTGTGCGCGTGTGTGTGTGTTGCAGGAGACAAAGTGTATCTTCTATTTAAGGTGATCATGCTGCTCGGTTATTATCTGTAATGATAAAAAGGCAAGTGCAATCTCACAACACTGTAGGATTAAATGAGGCCATTATTTACTTTAAGTAGAGCCACTTTATTTGATTCACTCACCTCGCCAACATCACATCTGTGGCAAATTGAAAATGATGAGTATGGATGCATCGCATGCAGAGTATATGGAGATGGTCTTTGCCAGCCATATGACTGGTTGTCATGCAGCCAGTGGTGATGCCTGTTCTAGATGGATTTTGAGATGCCCAGGTTATCAATCATTTTGTCAATCGATGTGGCTGTTTTTGTTTTGATGATTGGTCGGGGGCAGTGTATCAACTAGAATATTTGTTGAGACCGATGGCCAAGATCGAGTCAATGAGGCTGAGGTCACCATGCCCAGAGAAAGTCATCAGTTAGAGGGACTTAAATCTCCCCCAGCACTGGGCTGTGGATGAGTAAAAGTACCATTTGTGATCCAGTAGGAATAATCCTGCTCTGCAATCGAGTCGAGTCAGGTCAAGTAGGCTTTGTCATTTCTACCATATACACACAATATATAGAACCATGGAGCAACACAAGGACAGAACAGAACAAAACAAGTGTAGACAAAGATTAAAAAGAATGCAAGAGCAACAATACAACTAGACAAAATGAGACAAGACAACATTCAGTGCAATTGACATCAGCTACAATGAGGACAAATTCAGTATGTGTGCAAAGATGCAGATGTTACATTTGAAAAAGGGTTTAACAGCAACAATTGTAGCAGCAACAGGAAAATGTACAGTACTAAAAAAGATTATTTTAACAGGTAATTAAAGTCTTAAATATAATATATACAAATGATACTTATATACACATATTTATATTCATCTTATATTAAGGAACTGTGCTGTACTACGAACAAATGTTTTTCTATTACAGATAAAGCACCCCAAACCTGAGCTGCTTGACGGCAGGGCTAAAAGTGGGTCAAGCTGACTGCATCACTACTTTCTGATTGGTTGAAATTTCATCACAGCATGGAAAGAGGTTGCTGACAATTTACTGTTTGTGCAAAAAACAGTGGAGATACAAACTAACAACTGTGAATTCGACAAAGTACGAGCTTGAAGGAGATCCAGGACATTACTAACGAGTTCTCTGGGTTCGTTTTTTATCACAGGGATAAAGAACGCAGACAAAACTCAAACTCAAATAAGACTATAAATAATAAAAGTCCTCAACAACAAAAGCAGCTCTGACAGAAAAACTCTCTGCCGATTTGACTCTAAAGCGGCAGTCGGGAAGAAGCCTCCTGCCACTGTGCTGAGCGACACGCGCTGTGGTCAATATCCCCCGTGCTTAAGTCTGATGCGAGTCAAAATGAGGTTTGAGCTGGACTGAGATACACTGGAACACCAGAACCTGATACACCTTCAGTACCGTCACAGTACAGTTTAGAACCTGATACAACTTCAGTACTGCCACAGTACAGTTTAGATACAGAATGGTTCCTGTAGACCTATGGAGAAGTGCCTTTGGTCAACTGTGGTTTTGGGAGCCAGCTATCATACATTATGATACTGTGTATCCATAAAAGAGTTTAGCCTAGCTGGCCACTGTGGCCAACATCTTTTCTTTGTTCATATTTTTATACTCCATCACAAAAAATTCTCTTTCAAATTCACCTGATTGTTCAGCACATTAAACATGCTCAGCTTTTTATAGTACAGCCCATGGGACAAAAATCAGCCACCAAGGTAACTTAAAATCACATTTTGTGCAAAAGAGAAAGCGAAAAGCAATAAAATATTTCTAATGGATGATAGATGATGCAGCATGTAGCCCGTCTGATGGTAATAATGTATCATCATGCACTAAACGCACCCAAAGCATTTCAGCCTATGAAGCAGAAGTGGGTTTGATGTTCTTACAGAGGTGTTTGGAGATTAGACCAACTTTCTGTCAAATAAGAAAAAAAAAATCATCATATTCTTGCACTGCTCAGAGATCAGTTTGCCAAACTGATGGGGTTTACGACCGGCTACAACTGTCTGTAAAAAGCTAAAGACAAATGTCAAAAGTATAGTTGCAGGTTTTTGAGATTTTGAGGTTTTACTTAGATTTCGAAAGTCCAAAAATTCATTTTTTAATTAATACATTTCCCCCTGTTTTTCCCCATTTTCCCACCCACTCATTTCCTGAGGGCCTTTTTTTGGAATTAACACTTTTTAGAAGAATTACTACTTATTACTCGCACTTGTCTCAGTTCTACAATATTTTAGTTTGAGCTACAAAACTTGCTCTCACATCCTCCAGCCCCCTTTTCTTGGGAGACATCGAGCATGGAGTAGGCTGGCATCACTTACAGGGATTTATTCACAAAAAAACAAGAAACTGGAGACTAAATGGGAAACTGACAGAACACTGAACTGACACAGGGACTAACAGAACAAAACAAAATAAAGAAAAGAGAGACTGGAGCGTAAAATACATAGACATGAACACAAGGGGCAAAAACACAGAGCAGTAGAAACACCAACTCAAATACCAAAGATACCAAGTGAGATGAACAGAAAAAATAAATATAAAAAATATAAACAAAGCAAAAACCTTAGGAACGAATCAAAACTAGAGCGAAAATGGGAGCTATACAACACCTGCAGGGGAGGAGACAGGAACAAGACACAGGTGACCGGCATAACAAGAGGTTGGGGCCAAGGGCGGGGCTAAAGGCGGAACTCAATTTGGGGCTAAAGGCGGGGCTAAGACTGAAACAACAGACTCACCTGGATCAGGTAAACAAGGGCACTTGGAGAAAGTAAACAACAACAAAGACAAGAAAACAGGGGAAACGGAACAATACAAAAAGCCAAATAGTGGAAAAGACCTAGAATGTTACAACTATTGTAATATGTTCTTTTGTGCTTTTGTGCTGCAACTTTTCTAGCACCTGTGCTACCTGCTCAAAAAAGGAAAAGAAAAAAGGAACTGTAAGTTCTGACTGCTTTGTCAGGACCACAGGAAACAGTGTTAACAATGTTAAATTATACATTTATTTTGATCTACTGTCTTTCTCCATAATGCTCTCCATCAGTCTCTGTCCCAGCCTTCAAAACTGATCCAATCCAGCCAGCACATCCTAACCACACACACACACACACACACACACACACACACACACACACACTACCACCCCCCACCCCTCCCCTCCCCAAATACCAGCCCCTATCTTCTCCGTGCAGCTCTCCGGAGATAGTGTTTCTTTACATCCTTCACCTGGCCCTGAATGCATTACTCTCTTAAGGCTTTCTAATGGATGCTCGGAGCTCTGGCTGGGCCTGATAGTAGCACACACGGTAGTTATCAGGCTTAAGCACGGGGGATATTAATCACAGCGCGTGTCGCTCAGCACAGTGGCAGGAGGGTTCTTCCCGGCTGCCGCTTTAGATGGAAATCCAGTACACTGGTGGATAAATCTCACATCAGCTCAACAGGAGTCCCATCATTCGAAATAAATCTAGACCGAACTCAAAGCAACGGTAGCTCTGAAACCCTGGTTGAGTTTGGAGAACTTCTGTGAGCTGTAGTTTCAGCCTTAGAACAAAAACAGACACAGGAATATTCATTCTGGGATAATTCAGCTCACCATTTGTAAAGAAGTACTTTCCATAATCCCCTACAGGGCACAAACGTCCATACGGCATGTGCAGCTGATGTCAGTGCAGCTGTTATTTAGCTTTACATTGGGGAAAGAATCAGAATTAGTGTAGATGGACATGTATAAGGAATCTGACTGTGGTTTACTGTAGTTTACTTAGATTATATATATTGTACCATAGAACAATGCCGCAGAGGGCAAAGACGCTGAAATAAATATAGAATAAATAAACATGGAATAAATAAATATGGAATGTTTAACCACTATACTGGAGGTTAGTGGGCCTGACAGTCTATACGTATGAACTGCAGGGTGTATAGAAATGAACAATATACACAGTGAATGTGTGTACAGATTTCAGAACACACTACCAGCAAACCACTATATCTACACTGAAAAATAATATATATATATATTATCCCTCTCTCTCCCTCTGTCTCCCTCTGTCTCTGTCCCTCTCTCTCTTTCTCTCTCTCTCCTGCTCTCTCTCTGCCTAAGACCCAAATTCTCCTGGTTCTCAGACGTTTCCCTCTGTAGGCACCATCAGGCAGACAGGCAGTCTTCACAATCTGTTCTTTCTTTTTCTTGTCGTCCCACAGCGTAAAATCAATACCTGAGATTTGTCTCTGCTCTGTGTGGCTGGAGACACGTCTGCCTCCCCACACTTTCTGCATTTATATGAAGTTTCCTGCTGAACTTAGATGGATATGGGGGGTGTCATCAGTACTGATCTCAAGAGAAGCCCATAGATATTAGTTGAGCAGTATTATACAGTAATCCCCCGCTTTTCACATTCCAAGAGCTACCGCTGGACTGGTACGGTTTGGTTCCACGTAAAACTGAGGGATTACTGTATATAAATAATATATAGCATAGAGAGTAAATAGTAATTCCCAGACCTCATCATGGAAGCCCAATATTACACTGCAGTTTTCCTCCAGTACCTGGTTTAGCTCAATATTATATTTTCTATGAGAGAGTAAGTACACATCCTTTATTGGGAATCAACTCAAATAACATTTTACTCCTATTTAGTGTCTGGACACTGGTTCTATATGCCCAGATCTCATTGCAAACATTCAGCTGGGTGCGCACCGCTGTTATAACCTTTAAACAGAATGGAAAACTCTAGCCTGACATCCAGCAAACATTTGATTTCCCTCCTCAAATTAATTATTTTTGAGTTGAACCAGGAGTGCTTGAGCAGGGAAGTCACCGACCCTCCAGGACCAGAGGCAAACACCTAAAGGGGCATAAAGCCCCCCAGGACTGGCTGTGGTGCGGTGGAACTATGATGGGATTAGTACTAATCATCCAGCATCAGTACCTCACTGATGACTGCAATCAAATACTTACATCAATGTTCCAACATCGCAAGACACTACAGAGTATTTTGAGGAGAGCCGAGAAGATTATCAGGGTCTCTCTCCCCTCTGTCTTCTCCTTCACACACTCCACACACATCCTCTTCTCCCTCACGCACTCCACACATACTCTCGTCTCCCACACACACCCTATTCTCCCTCACACACCCCTCACACACCCTCTTCTCCCTCACACACTTCACACACACTCTCTTCTCCTTTACACACTCTCTTCTCCCTCACACACCCCTCACACACCCTCTTCTCCCTCACACACTCCACACACACTCTCGTCTCCCACACACACCCCCTTCTCCCTCACACATCCCTCAAACGCTCTCTTCTCCCTCACAAACTCTCTTCTCCCCCCAC
>JBBPDC010068226.1:0-10745 GCA_037974485.1 Hemigrammopetersius urotaenia
GTTTTTATCTCACAGCTTTTAAAAGTGTGACAGAGTTGGGGAAAAACCAAATAAACAAAGCCTTCTTTGTAAAATTGGGTATATATTGGGTTGACATAGAATTGCGATTCATTTTTTTCCAGATTTGCGATTAACTAGTTAATTTTAATTAATCGCTTTACAGCCCTAAAACAAACCCATAGACTGGTCATACATAAAACCACAAAAACAACATAAAAGACTCTGGGAGAAAGAGATATATAATTATAAAAATATAATTTATGGGCCCTTTACAGTTTAATATTTTTCATTTTGTTTGTCTAGTCGTTGAGCGTTTTTCCAGCACATAAGACAAAAAAACACAGTAGTTTCTGATAGACTGTGTATTTAAAGTAAATCCTTGTTTTAAGAATATGAATAAATAAGATTAAAAGTGATGCAAACACATTCCAGACTTGTCTTTGATGTTGCTCAATTGGATGGAACGCTAATATGCAAACAGTGCGATAGATACCTGTGCGGCATTCTGCCTCAGCCCGTTTGGAGACTTGTTCATCGCTGACTGTGGTTACTGTGAGCTTGTAGGCAGCTCCAGATCTGAGAGAGGGTAGGTGGATAGAGGTGGTGTTGGCTGAAATGCTAATGTTGTGGATGACCTCTTTGTGGTGCAAGAGTAATACATGATAGAAATCCAAATCTCCATGAGGCCTGTCCCAGCTGGCATTGAGAGAGTCTACAGTTCCCATGTTGCTTAGCTTCAGGTGTTTCACTGCAAGAGGTACTGGGGAGAAAGGAGGGGAGAAAGTACTGATATTTTTTCATCGGTATCCTTACACTGTAACTTAAAAAACAGAAAGTTATGTATTTCATATAACAATTTTGCAAAATAAAACCAAAATATATATAAGTCTGCATCATGTCTGCAACTGGCAATAAAGTTAAAATATAACTTCCAGCAGCTGAAGTGAAAAAGTGAAAGTGACAATCTGGTCATGCATGAACACACCCAGCACATAGTGTGAGCAGCAGGGAATACTTCCTCTGCATTTAACCCATTCACCAAGTGAAGCAGTGGGCAGCTACGAACACAGCGCCCGGGGAGCAGTGTGTGGAGATGGTACCTTGCTCAGGGTACCTCAGAGGTACCTAGCGGTCTTGGGAATCGAACCCGTGACTTCCTGATCACAGGGCGAATGCCCTAACCACTAGGCTATCAGCTGCCCCTTAGTATGTCATTGCTGTTGCTTATCACTGTTGTAGTGTAGCATCTGTTGATCATCATAATATTAAAGATAATACTGGGTGAGAGTGAGAGAGAGAGAGAGAGAGAGAGAGAGGTTAGATTAGTTAGCCTTACACGTTCTTCCTGTCACTGTAGCAATGTTCCTAAGGTTTCCGCTGGTGGTCGTCACAACAATGCTGTATAGGTGACCAGGTGTAAGCACATTGAAGGTGCATTCTCTCATACTTCTGTCTAAGACTCGTTTCTGAATGGCTGTGTGGCTGTTGCCATGGTAAAGCTCCACTGTGTACCCACTCCGGGACGATGATCCAGGGCTGTGACTCCACAGGGCGCTGAGAGAAGTTTCATCTGCATGACGGATACGGAGCTGGGACACAGGAGGTGGGTCTGGGGAGGTTGTGGAGCACAGAGAGAGATAAAGAGAGAGTAAGAAAGAGTAAGAGAGATAAAAGAGAGGAAAAAAGACATTAAAAGACAAAAACAGAGAAGAGAAAACAGAGAACAGAAAGCGACAAAGAATGACCTATGAAGACTTTGGAATTTCGAGTCTGAATCTGCAGTATAATTAAAAGTGATAAGTTTGAAAAACCTAAGCAATTTTCATGCCAAGTCTAGTCATTGCCTTTTAATAACAGCTTATTACTAAAGGTATGCTTTTATTATGGAGCATGAAAAATCACTACATTTAATTCAGTTTTACTAATTACTATTACTATTACTGATAGTAATTCAGTTTTACCTATTCCTCCTTGGCAGTAGACAGTACTGGCCTGTCCTCCACTCTCCACACTCACTGCAGCTCTGTACTCTCTGCCTGGCTGTAGATTTAGCCCAGAGAAGTCAAACTCCTTTGCTGATTTGTCAACAGTTTCATTAACCAGCGTCTCGTTGCCATTGAGAAGTAAAACACGGTACTGTTCCCACTGTCCCACAGGCGGTTCCCAGGTAATCTTCAGTGAGCCAGGTTCAGCAATACTTTCCATCTTTAGCTGAGAAACCTCACCTGGAGCTGTCATTTACAGGGTGGGAGATACAGCGAGGAATTGCTTTATTGTGCAGTTAATGCTTGTAAATTGCACGTTAAGCACTGCAGTTACATGGACATGGAGTCTCAAAACACACGCAGGAAGTGCCTGAACATTCTGTGCAGTACTTACTGTACTATTTACAACAGTCAAATGCTTAGGATGAGGGTATTGTTTTTAAATCACATTGAAATATATCTATGCATTGTACAATATTAAGAAGAAACATGATAAAAACAAGAATTGTCTGTTGGTGTAGTTTTCCCAGCGCTTATAAAGCCAAGCACTGGTCTTGGTCATACAAATCACTTGTATTTCATTATAGTTCTTCTTCATCACAATTATAACTAATTATCTGGCATAGAAAGAGCAGTTTCACTAGATAGTAATTCAGTGTTACCTGTTCCTCCTTGGCAGTAGACAGTACTGGCCTGTCCTCCACTCTCCACACTCACTGCAGCTCTGTACTCTCTGCCTGGCTGTAGATTTAGCCCAGAGAAGTCAAACTCCTTTGCTGATTTGTCAACAGTTTCATTAACCAGCGTCTCGTTGCCATTGAGAAGTAAAACACGGTACTGTTCCCACTGTCCCACAGGCGGTTCCCAGGTAATCTTCAGTGAGCCAGGTTCAGCAATACTTTCCATCTTTAGCTGAGAAACCTCACCTGGAGCTGTCATTTACAGGGTGGGAGATACAGCGAGAAATGGTCTTATTGAACAACTGATTAACTGATTAAGCACAAACACTTGTTATGAGTGAGGGTGAAGCTTTGAAAATCAGTTTGTAGCTGATCAGATCTTACTTTGAGAAGCTTTCAAGTAAGAACATTTTTCGATCAAACTGCACAAGGGTAAGCACAGCTTTATTTATTTATAATTGCATAACTAACTAATGTTTACTACTTTTGCAGTGTTAGTTGAATATGTGACACTGTCCATGCACTAACATTAGTTAAAAATATCTTGGTTTTTAGTTAGCCACCGGGTTTTAGATCAGATCTCTTACTCTTACTTTTTATGATTTAATATGCACTGATTTCCCTTTGTGTATTCAGCTAATTTGTGAATTCTCCCTTCTTACCCTTTGTGAATTAAGCTATGTTAAGGTGCGCCCATTGCTAACACAGGCAGTGCTTGCATAACTTTATACACAACTTATAAAATCTCCACAGTACCTCCACAAATCCTCGCAATAATGCTCCAACATATTGTGTAAAGCCTTTCCAGAAAAGCAGTTTTTTACTGCAACAAAGATGTAAACAAAATTGTACTGACATTCTAGCTCTGCCTCAATAGGTTGCTTGAGCAATAAAACACTTTTCCAGCCTTTAATTTCCTTTCTTGCTGTCTGTGTATTAAAGCACTTAGGTTTTTCACATTTCAGAATTCAGAATATCTCAAGTTGAAGGTCTTGAACACTACAAAAAGAGGAAAATGGTTGTTGACAGATGTTTGAATGTGTATTTAATGTGATGTACGGTAACTATGGCTTTGCTTAGGCGTTTCAATTGTTCCAAGCTCTCATAGTGTGTTTATACTCTGCTCCCAACAACAGAACATTCTGAAAGAAAGGAACTAAAGCACAAAGGCTGAGACACTGATACCAATCTAGGGGGTGTGTTGAGTGCAGATTTTAAAACACTATGACTAACTCACATAACACATGAACAGCAGGAAAGAGAGATGGGGTGTTCACATGGCTGCCTAAAAATATTGTGAAAAAAGGCTATACACACAACAAAAAAGCAGATTTTGACCTGTCCATGCCCTGCATTCTTTTACATCTTGACTGGACAAGCACAGGTTGACCCACATCAATACAGTCAGCTGCAATTTCTCTTGACATTGGATGGGGTTTTTCCTAAAAATATTTTCTGAGGTGACACCAGCTATGTAAGAATGCACCTTTGGACAGAGCCATGAAGTGGACTTTCCAGATTGACTCTAGCCACTCTAAATACTGCAGGTAGTGTGCCAGAGTGCGTCTGAAATCTGCCCTTGAAATCTTAAGTCTTATTCTTTAAAACTTATCTGTTAATTATTTATTTACAGGAGTGAGAAATGTACAGCTTAAAGGAGTCAATGGGAGCTTAAATTACAAATTTCCTTGACTAAAGAAAAAAATACCTGTTTGGGCTTGTATAGTGAAAGAGTTCTGTAATCCTGCTGCTTCTGTGATGATGCTAATGTTGTAAAGACACCCAGGAATCAGACCGTTCTTTGTGTAGGAGGTGGTGTTGGATGATGTGGTGTTCCAGGTGGAGATTTGATCCTTGCTGTCTCTGAGCACAATTCGAATTTGTTCTGTTTTCCCTGGGCCAGGCTGCCAGGAAAAATTCAGGGTGTCCACATCTGTAGACATCAAAACTCCTTGCACAGCAGAGGGTCCTAAGCAATACACATACAAAATACAATACAAAATTTGAAAACCATCAAATTAAGCAAACCTTTCCTTATTATTCCCTGATTTGTTTATATTGTTTAATGTTTTGGAATAGTAATAAAGATATCAAATGGAACCAGATGCACAAATGAAAATCTAAGCAGAAAGATTTATAGAAGCACACAACTATGGATATTTACAAATGTTTTGATGGTTCCAAAAGTCTGCACGAGCTCAGACAAAAACGGTGCCTTTTCTGGCTGCAAAAATAATAATAATAATAATAATATAAAGAAAACTTAAGAAGAACAGTAGTGCAATTGCTAACACAGTCACACTAATAACACAAACGATGAGACATGCAAATGCCTAACAATCCAAATCGCTTTGTAGTTTACCTACATAGAAGTCCCCCTTTACTTCATTGAAGCTTTCCACACTTATGCCATTCTTGAAGAAGATACACATACAGTCAAATGGAGAAGTTTGTGTGCACTTGGTCAAATTACAATTACAATTTTTTGTGCACAGCTACAGTTTATTCGCACAATTTAACATAGTGTAATAGTAATAAAATATAAAATGTGACTAAACTTTTGTACATACCATTTTACATTTAATGTCAAGCATCTAAAGAGCAATTACACAAAGCATAAGAATTTAAAGCCAGACAATGAAAACTGATTTAAGTGAACAATAACAAACCCTGCAGAGCCTAAACTAGTAAGTCTTAATAAAATAGGGTGACTAACAGCTCTTTTACACAGTGACTTAGGAAAGGTGTGGAAGTGGCTCTAACTGAGACATTTTTGTGTGAGAGCGTGACAGGACAGGCAGCGGGTGTGATGTTTAAGCCAGATAAGATTGTTCTCCAGTGTTTAAAAACGCCAGCACTGACTCGCTGCTGAGCCGCCCATGGTGAGCATATTGTGGGAAAGAAAGATTTTGGGAAAGAGGACTTTTAGAGATGAAGGGCGACAGTTAGCCACTGAACCATTGCCTTTCATTAAAACTCTTCCTCCCTTGCCGTTCATTAAAACACAAACTGCTATTGTAACAATACAACAATGCCATGACTTTTTAAAAGAGCTTTAGGGAGTGCCTGAAATTCTTCCTGGAAACCAGGTTTTGAAATATGCAGGAAAATTAAGTCGTTAGTCTAGTTAAGTCTAGTTTTATATTTACAATTTTCAATTATATTTCAATAACATTCATGAATGTTTATTAGGCTTGTTAAGGCTTTTCAAAGAGGCTTAATATGATCAGCATGGTTCCTTTATTAGTTTGCCATAGCCTTACAAATTGTTAACCATATGTAAATATTTGTGACAGCATTTAAAACTGTACTGCTGTGGAGACAATTAAAAAGTGACACTCAAACCTTTTAGCTGTTTAGGGCAAAATAGTGGTTGTATTTTAAAAATAATTGAAAGCTGTCAAATATTTTTGTAAGCATAATCTTGTCTACAACACTTTGTTAGCCCATGCAGACCACTTTCGTGCAAGTATTTACACAAAACCACACTATAACTAAAACTGAACACACAAAGTGTAAGATTTCATCCCTTTCTTGACTTACTCAACACCAAAAATACATTACTTCTTTAGCTGGCTGCTGTCAACATAGCTCTGTTCCATTAAATTGAATAAATTCCATTATGCAACAATAAAAAATCACATTCATGAAGTGAACATTAGTATCTTCAACAGTTACAAAAATAAACAAATATGAAACCTTTGTATGCTTAAAGAAAGGGCCAATGTCTACATATCAGACCAATTAGTTAGCTGCTTGTGTGGAAATGTATCTGCATCCAAAGATTATGCAAATCATGCAAATTATATATCAAGTGTCATGCAATCTTTCTTGTTTCTTACATTTTAAATCCTCTGATCAAATACTTACATGCTAACACATCACACTAAGCTGGTGAGCTACCTAACATTAGCTGCAGCTAGTGATGTTACCTTAAGACTACTGGAAAGTGTTTGTTGTAGAATAGCCTTGCTATTTGGCAAAATACAAATGAGTGGTATTGCCCTTCCTTAATTGGTATAGAATATTTACATCAAAGACACCCCCCCTCAGTCTTAACAGTCTTACAGTCACTGTAAAAGTCATTGTAAAAATTAGCTTATTGCTAAAGATTATTTTAATTACTTTAACTAATTTGTGTGTGTATTAATGTCCATCCAACATAAATTATGGCAATTCCCAGTTTTTTAAATAACAAAAAAAGCTGGACAAGGTATCATCTGTTTATCCTAACTGGCAAGCTACTAAACATCCAAGCATCTAAATGCATAGTTTCAATTTCCTGTGACACCTGATTCAAGTGACTGGTTAATAATCAATCATGGATCAGGTTTGTTGAAGCAGGAAATTGTTGGAACTGTGCAGGGCAATAAGTTCCCAGGAGAAAGATTAAGAAATACTACTTATTGCTCCAAAGAACCCTTTTTGGTCTGTCTATTCTTAAGAGAGTACCAGGAAAGACTCTGTTAGCCCTGTTATGTTAACAAAACTTGAATTGAAAAATACCTGTGAATTAATCATTAAAAAGCCTCAGTAAAAAAGAGCCTTAAAATATTTGTCCAGATCATTCCTGACTATGAAGGATATGTATTTTTAGACTGGGAGTGGGCCACTGATATGTGAATATCGGAACGGTTCAGGTGACAGGATCAGGCTGCCTGCTATGAGGGTCAAGAGTGGAGACTGGACCGCCCCCCAACTCCAACCCCCACCTCTCTCAACCCCCACTCTGCTTCCTTTAGGACAAAAGAACAATGGGACGGGAAAGGGAGGAGAGGGGAGGTCAGAACAGTCTGGAAATACTTAGGGTCAAACTTCTGTTCTGGAGCCTGTCCAAATGGCAGACACAAAGACACTGACAAACACACACACATTTTTGCATCCACACACAGCCGGTTCCATACATGTCCTGAGTTGAGTTAAGAGGCCCTCATTTTTTTAATAAATTTAATAAATCTTTTCATATAAATCTGACTGTAATATAACAACAACATCTAAACTTCTCAAAACACAAATACACACATCCCCTGTACATTTTACATTCTGCACTGCATTACATCCAATAAAAGCAGGGGCACCGGAAGCATTTTTAATGTGAAGGGGACGCATCGGTCTATGTCTCAGGGTTGCAGAGGGTGGTGGGGTGGTGAATGGGTTGCTGCACATGCAAAGTCTCGGTCCTTTGGGAGGGTGGGTGAACGGGTTGCTGTGCGTAGGCAAAGTCTTGGTCGTTGTCTGGGACACAAAAAGTGCGGGGTACGAAACAAATGATTTTTTTAGGGGGTGGGAAATGCTATAATGGTTCTGGCGTCCATAAATAAAAGTAATTAAATGACTCTTTGTAAAAATACATGCAGCTCTTTATCTATTGATGATTTCTAACGTGTGCTCATGTCATAATTCTATATGTTTTGGGATCTCTTGTGTCCCAAATTCTAAGCAACAATCATTTCTAGTCATCCTTATTTAAAAAAAAGACATTTCATAGTAAGGACCAGTTTATTAGGTACACCTCCATTTAGTTCACTTTGTATGTTTTGGGTACTGGGTACCCATGGTCCTATTGCGCTCCCATTCCACTGATGGACAAACATGTTTAAAAAACAGGATATACAGACATGCAGAGTATCAACAGTAATTCTAAAAGGGCAACTACACCACACCAAAGAACCTATTGTTCTAAAAACTTCTTAAAGCTTCTTATACATAGTTCTCCAAAGAACAGTTCTTTGAAAGGTGGTCTGGTGAATCACCAGTTGTTCCTCTGTGGCTAAAACAGTTTTGGACATATATATTTATATGTGTATCAAGTTGAGTACCTAATAAGATCACCAGAAAGTGATGATACAGGATGGGTATACCTAATAAACTGACATCCAGGTATACATCTTCATACTAGTGTCACAGAATGCATATCACTTACTGGTTGAAAGAGATATGTTCTGCTGTTTCCCATCCGTCTTTGATATTACAGTTAGGTGGTACCTAGTTCCAGGATCCAAATTTCCAATTTTGCACTGTGCTGCATAGGTATTTTCCTGATCATTTTCACAGTCAGTTGGGTCCCCAGGTTTGTCTCTGATGTCCACTTTAAACTGGCAATCCACATCTGAGGTTTCTAATGCAAATTCTATGGATTCTGTCTTTGGTATGGCATTTGTGACATTGATTTTACAGTGCTGGGCATCTGTCAAAACCTGAAAGTAATTAAAAAAAATTTAGAAATTGTAGAAAATCAACTTACTTTCAGTGAAAAAAGTTCAGATGTTGGATGTTGAAACTGCTATAATATGAGGAATAGGCATAATGATGCTATAAACAATTGACAGAAAACATTGTCAATTAATAAAATATTCAAAATACTTACCAACATTTCCCATGCAACACAAACAGCTACACAAACAGCTTTAAATTTCAGCATTTTGCTTATCAAAGTTTTCGATGATCTTAGTCAACAAATAGAAATTCAATTTAAGAAGGCATTTGAAAACATAATCCAAAGTTTTTGGAGATGAGTGAAGTGTAGGCTCCCCATACGGTGGATATTTTCGTCTATAAGCGAGTTTTCCCAACTGCGAGTTTTCCAACCAGAAATTGTAGCAGAGGATTCTGTAGAAGCCTTGTATCCACTCTCTCCAGCTCATCGATAAACAGCAACCAACAGTGCGTGCGAGTAAACCATTCAGTCTCTAACGGATATCCTCAATCAGCACAGTCTAGTCGTGGAGATGTCTTAAGTTCAAACCCAGCAGCCAAGTAAAACAGTAATGAGAGATAAACTCTGTCTGATGGAGACATACGCTTTCTTTCAATCCTATAGCTTCCCAGTGACTTGATTAAGACTGAACTGATTTTCATTAATATAAATGCAGAATTAGAGGAACTCTTGGATGCCTGAGTAATATAACTTTCTCTGGACTCCATGGGCTGCTTTGTTGTCTGTGAAAGCATTCAGGCAGACCACCTCCTTTTCCTTCCTGTATCCCCACACAGCATCTAGGCAGTTAAAACTGCAATTATTACTCAAAGCAGTTCACTTAAACAGTTTTATGCCCTGTTAGTTTTCTATGTAAAAAAAAATGTTTCCATGATTCTCATTAAATAAACCTTAAATGTCAAATCATTGATGTGTAATCATTGTACCTGTAAGAACATTAGAACCCCTTCATGCAACGGGACAAGTTAAGTTGAAATAGGTAAGGCTCAAGAAAGCTGTGAGACAAACTGTGAGTTGCTTTGCCCTATACTGATATGGTGTAATATTTCAATGCAGAGCATGATGGATTTATCATGGGGACAGACAGAAGAAATCTACAATAGAGATAATTATGTCACTACTGCATGTCTTAGTCTATTGTAATTTTGGTAAAAAGTGTTGTCTTATTGCAACCAAGTTTGATTTGAATGTTCCATTTTATTGTTCTGTTTTGTTATTTGATAGTGCCAAAAATAGAGACATGGTGTTTTTGGTCCAGGAGAGGTCTTCTGTAATATGGACACCAATGAATTTGGTGCTCCACACTCTCTCCACCATTGTGCCGCCGATGTTGAGTGGAAGGTGGCCAGCCTGGGTTTTCCTCTTTCGTCTTGTCAACATTGAGGAACAAGTGATTGTATATTGTATATTATTCTATAACTTCTCCTTATAACTTGTTTGTGAAAAAATGAGTCTAAACTGCTGTAGGTTTAATAGGTATATATATATACTCTAGTCACAATAAGTTAGGGATATTGTTGTTTACATGAGTGCTTGTCCTATTTGCCCTGAATTTTAATGAAATAAGTAAAAGTTCCCTTTGATATTACTAATAATGTATGAGAAGAAATACCATTTTCTTTAGTTTCATATTTATTAACCCAAAAATTTAGACAATAACAGGGACAGCCCCAAATAAAAATGGACAATGTCAGTAGCGGGTGTTTCCACCATTTGCTGCAATAATAATAATAATAATAATACAATTTATTTATAATGCACTTTTCATAAGCAAATCTCAAAGTGATACATTAAAACAGCAAAAGACAACAATAAAATGGGTAAAACACAATAGATTGATAAAAACTATATATCAACAATTAT
>JBBPDC010068287.1:0-10743 GCA_037974485.1 Hemigrammopetersius urotaenia
CTCTGGTGGACAAACTATACAACGCCAACACTCATGACATGGTTGAAGGGTGTTTCGTCCGTTTTTATTTTATTTTCAAAATATTCATTTATCGGTCATTATAAATACAGATACCGATAGTTTGGAAAATGACTAATATCGGCCTGCCGATATATTGTACCGAATAGTATGGAGAAGCAGTACTAAACGGATTCCTGACTGGTCCTTCTGAAATCTGAATTAACTCTTGACCAGTGTTTATGCTGCACTAATACATTCTAACATAGCTGCGTTTTGAACGGTCAATGCTGGATTGGATCAGTGGGAAGGAGTTGGCAGGTCTAGATAATTAAAAGCATGAACACCTGCTCTGTCAGGACTGTTTGTTCGAGCATGTGAGAAACCTGGATGTTTTTCTCTATAAGCTCTGGAAAAGATGGTTTTGGGTTCATCTTAACAAATTATTAGGGATGCACCGAAAAGATATTCTTGGGTCAAAACCGAAAATGAGGAAACACTTGGCTGAAAACCGAAACAACGAAATAAATTATACCAATTTTATTTAATATAGCTGTTATGGCCGGGCCTGCATTGCAATGGCAAAAATTAATATTCATGGTTAAAAGAATAAATCTGGTACAAAACTGTGTAAATATTTATTTAGCATTCAAACAATTTACAATATAAAATAAAATATTTTACTTGGCTTCATTTATGAATAACCTAAAAGCAAGATAGCTGAAATGTTATACAATTAAACAGCTTCTCTCTGAATTCAAGTGCATTTTAATATTCTGAATGAAGTGCATGAACAAAGTGCATTCAGAACAAGTGCTTTAAAAACTGGATAGAACAACATTCTCTAGTGGTGCAACGGATCAAAAAATTCACGGTTCGGATCGGATCATGGTATTAAGGCACGGATCACTTTTCGGATCAGCAAAAAAAAAAGAAAAAAAAGACAAATTAAACTTTCCATTTATTTAAGTATTTTTGCCCATTAAAAACATTCGACTCAAGACTTATTCCACGCAATTATATAAAGACAATATATAGGGCATAATTACAGAAAACCCCCAGTTTTACGCGGATCCGGACTCGTTTGTGAATTTTCCAGAGCACGCTTCTCTCTCTCTCTCGCTTGACAGACTGACTACGCATCATTCAGCGGAGCTTTTATTTTTCTTTCGGATCTTCGGATCACATGCGTGCCGAACCGTGGAGAGGGATCGGTTCGGATCCCGGATCAACAGTGATCCGTTGCACCACCAACATTCTCTGTAGGCCTTTAACAAAATAGTGTATTAAAACAGAGACTGGCAGCCCATATATTAACTGTAATCACTGGAAAAATGTCTTGCCTTTTTAAAAAACAGATGGAGTGGATGTGCTCGAAGGGTCTTGCCTCTTCGGTGGCCGAATATTCGGTGCATCCCTACAAATTATTATACAAACTAGATCCAAAAATACTAAGTGTGATTGCTGTCTAACCAGTGTTCGGAGGAAAAAAAAAATGTTAAAAAGAAAAAAACAAACAAACAAACAAAAAAAAAACAACTTAGCTTGCACCACAGATTTGGACGCATGACACTTCCTTTTTTAACTGACCAGTGTGCTTTGCAGGCATCACAGACTCTCTCTGACATATTTAGAATTTTTGTTTTTCCATCTTCTGCATTCATACGCGTAACGCCACCGGCTCTCTCACCACACACATTTTAAACAGGGTTCGACCGTCACTTATTCTTCCCATTCACTGTAGACGACACTCGATCACAAAAAATCTTCTTTTTTTTTTCCTGATCACCTGATAGATTAACAGTGTACAAGCGCTATACACCAAATATTAAACATTTTAACAGTGGAGCCATATTTTGAAAGCTCCAAGTGGAGAAGCGGCTTGAAAAAACAGGTGATAGAACAGTTGTGTCACTGCTGAAAAAACATTAACAAACAACTATTCTGCATTCATGCAACAAGTTTAACCGTTCTTTGGTTTATTTACTTTACTCTCCATAAGGGCAGGAAGAAATCTAACTGTTCACTAACAGAACATACCAGAGGAACAATAAGCATGAACATTGCAATGCAAAAATGTGGCAATGTACAATGTGAAAAATCAGCATTCTATTAAATCTGATTTATCTGGATTGTTTGTGTTAAATGGACACCAATCAACAACCCAGCCGAAGACAGTTACTTCATAAACCAAACACTTTACACTCTACACTCATTAGTAAACTGTCGTTTTCCTTTGTTCAAATTACATGTTGTGACAATACTGAACAGTTTTCATACCGAAGGGCAATGCTGGATTGGGTCCGTGTGAAGGATGGGCGTTTGGCTCCCCATTTGTCCTAAAAAAGTCCTAAAAAAATTCCTGCTTTTGCGACATCTTTATTTTCAGCACCAAATTATGGAGAGTAGGATAAACTGTCCCAGAACTGTCCCAAACATTGTTTTCCTTTTTTCAAATTTCATCATAAAATGTTACGACAACCGTTTTCAGTTCCACTGTTTTCGGGATATAACTGTATAGCTACGTACCGAACAATCAGACTGTCGTTTACATCTTTGTAAACAGAGTGGACGATAGTGAATCAGGACAGAAATTTACTCTAATGCAGCACACAAACAGAGCCCAAGTTGAATTCAGTTACTTTAAATATCTATATCTGAAGGTGTGTTGTACCTTGTGGGCAGCGCCTTTGTGCTGGGCCACCCGTTTGGTGTTTTTGCAGCGCTGCGTGGCCGAGAGCTCGGCTATCCGGATCTGTCCGTCCCGAGCACACATGGCCAGGGTGGAGTCTCCACTGTGGGGGAGGAACTTGGCCTGAATGTTAAAGAGGAAAAGTGGGTTTCAGACAGCGTCACAGTGTCATCCTGACCAATAGATCAAAGCATCCATGTGGTTCAGCAAAGGGGATCAATTATGTGCATTTGATGAAGTTTACTGCACTGTTTTTGTTTGTCAACCCAAAATTAGCAGGTGAGGATTATGCCCAGCGACAGACCATGGTAACCAACACAAGAGATAGATATACACACACACACACACACACACGTATATACATACATGTATAAATACATATACACAATCACGGGTTGGGCAAGTTTACGTCGCATTAACGCATTATTTACTTGACGCTGACAACTGTTTTATTGCCCGTTAATGCAGACTGAAAAAAACACTTATTTTTTTATTTAGATCTTGGCTGGTCAGATGTCCCACTACTTTTGGCTATAATTACATGCCAAAAAGTATTGGGACACCCAACCATTACACCAACAGGGACTTTAATGACACTACATTCAGACTTTCAAATGGAGCTGATCCCCCTTTACAGGTGCTAGAATGCCCTGGACTCTGAGGGCAACTTCTAAAACAAGCTAGATAAATTATGAATGCTCTGCATAGCTTTGGTTTTATATTTGATCACATTCATGTTTAAGTTGAGATTTACAGAAATATTTGAACTGCAGCTTCATTACTGTGTTAAAGGGAACACTGTTGTTAAAAAGCACATTAAATGTTGTTGCACTTTTGTTCATATACTAGTACACATGCCCTCAAAATCGTGTTCTGTTCAGATGCGTTTGACTGCCTTGCTAATAGCTGCGCCCAAGCACATAAACAACCAGAACGAGGATGAGGGATGTTCCAGACAAGGCCGGACGTCCCAAAAGCAACAGAAATGTACAGATTACAGTTTAGTGGCTAAATTACAATAATGCTTGCCCTTAATGTTATTATAGTTACACTTTAGAGTATTAAAAAGTTCTTTTTACCTTATTCTCTTTTACTCACTATAAGTGCAGAGAGTAGTCTAACTGTTAACTCATAATAGCACATATTAGAAGAACAATTAGTGTTATTAACTATTTTCAGTGTTGAGTCAAAAAAAGATGGCAAATGCCTCAGAACTGTTTCACAATTTAGGTGTAATGCAACATTCACCGACTGTTCATAAGCAACCAAAACAGACGATAAGCAGGTATCATCATTGGAGACATAAGAAAACCTTGCACCTGCCAACTATAGCCATTATGTAGGCCTTCGGTTAAATGAACTGAACTATAGCAATGGAAACGTAGAGATAAATAAATACATAAAGAAAGACACGCTGATGCATGGGCACAAAACAGCAACACTGGAAAAAACAAAAAACCCAGTTAACAATAGTACTCACCTGAAAGACATTACTCTTGTGTCCGCTGTCGAACTCCAGCTCAGCCCTCCGACGCGCCCAGTCCCAGATGACCACACGCAGGTCGTCGCTGCCTGAGGCCAGGCGCGTGCCAGATGGGTTGAAGTGGAGTGTGTTGACGCAGCCCGAGTGACGCTCCAGCCTTCCCTGAAGTTCCAGCCGCTGGACCAGACCTCGTGCGCCACACACCCGCCGCACAAACTGAGACGAGCCTCGTCCAAGCTCCCGCGCCCGCAGAGATGGCACCGCCCTCCACCGGGGCCCATCCAGCTCACGAAGCTCTGCCCCCAGCCACGCCTCCACTGCCTGCTCACGAGAAGACAAAAAACATGATAAATCACTTTTAAAAACAATGTTTATTTTAACAGTTGACCACAACTTCATGTTCACTGCTGCTGTTCCAACCCTACCCAGTAGAAGGCAGCGATGTGTCAATTTTTGAATATTCTTCAATATTTTAACAATCGCTGTTGTACTGAAAACGTCTTAAAATGTATTTTAGGCTACAAAATCCCAGTCAAGAGCAAAACTTGGGCTTCCCTGTTTTGTTGAGCATTAACAAGTCTAGGCACATCACAACTAATCAAACAATCTGGACTTTGAGGATGAAATGTGCTCAGGAAAGGTACCTGTTACCTACTGTGAGTAGACCATTTGTCTGTATTTCACCTACTCAGGGGTCTTCAGTTCAGTTGGACTTGGGTATAGTATGAATCTAGTGTGATTTCTAACTGTGCCCAAGCATGGAACTCGAACCTGACTGCCATATTATATGTAGACTAAAATAACGTGGGGTCTGCTGAAAATTTGGACAACTGGACACAACACACAAGGAATCAGAGCTATTTGATAAAACAAGCATCTTCACACTCCTGGACCACTGAATGATGTGGTGAGGAGCTTAAAACACCAGTACAAGTTGGAAGGCACTCTGTAAACCTGGAAGCTCGTCAGACAAAAAGGATAAAGCAGTGAAAGCTGTAATGACAGAAGCATGCTCAGACCCTGGACGTTCAGAATAAGCAAGCTTTAAGCACAGAGAAAACTGCTAATGTTATGACTGCCCAGACACACACAGACAAGAACAATTCAACATATAAAGCCTAAATAAAATCAAATAAAATAAAAATAAATACACTATGCTATATCTCTTGCTCGTTGTTCAATGCTGCGAACAGTCTGCTATGCAATAAATCACACTCTTGGTACAATACTAAGCCCTCTGGTTTACTACATTACATTACTGTGCAATCATGTCCGGGGCTAATGCGAGTACGGCCTTAGTTTAATACTTTCAATAGGTGCGATTACACCCTACCTGTTCATCCTCCTCCTCCTCCTCTTCCTCCAGCTCATCCTCTTTGTCATTTTCGTTGTCATCCTCATTGTCCTCATCCGAGCTGGAGGAGTGTCCTGATGTTCCGCCACCGCTGGGACGGTTCCGCTTCCTACCCGCTCTTCTGCTACCTTCGTCTTTAGCCCTGTCTCGCCGCCCGCCTCCCTCGCTCTCTCGTTCGCCCTCCTCGGTGAGAGAATACAGACCGCTGCCGTCCATGCTGTCTGTGTCCTCCTCCTCTTCCCCAGCCAGCCCCTCGTCTTCTTGCTCTGCGTCCGGCATCGGCCTGTCCTCGGCCACTTCAGGACCACCGCTACCCTCTGCGGCCTCAGGAGCAGGGCTCAAATCTAAAAAGAAAATCACAGCACTTTATCAAAAATTCCACATTAATAAGTGTTTATTCAGAGTGGGTTTAGTGCGAAATACTGTAGAGAAACTCAGACAGTGGTGCTGAATGAAACCAGACAAAATCTCCCTTACAGAAAATTATTCAGTGAAATGGTTATGGTTGCAGCGCCCAACTCCGGAGACATTGTTTAAACAGAGTGTTGAGAAATTTTTGACCCTAAAACTAAACCCATTCATGATGGGGGGGGTGGTGGGGGGGCTGATACAAGCAGAGTGATGTCAGATAGTCCCAAAAAAACTGGTTTAGTTCCGATTAGCCACTATTTTACTATCATTAACATCCATCAAAACACTTCACTGAGAGGTTGATATTGAACTTGACGCATTTCCGCAAGAAAAGTGACTGCAGGGCTGCTATAAAACCAGTGTCTAGAGACATCCAAATATTGGTTTTTTTTCAGCCCACCAGTCTCAAACCTGCGATGTTCTGTTTCAGAAAGGCTGTTCTTACCAAACCATTTATGGGTGAGAATAGCTGAACGTGTCGCAACATTCATAGGATGATCTTTTTAATTAAATCACAACAAAGTCACGCATGCCTTCTTTTTATATAACCAGAGCACTAGCGCGCCGAAATCCATATCATGAGTGTACTGTGTTCTGCTCTGCGTTTGTTTTTCACGAACTGTCTCTCGGTCATACATTTTAAAGGCTACTTTTCTCTTGCCTCTTTATATAAGCACACAACGGTCATTTGCAGTTTTGATGTTGGAGCAGTTCTAAAATTCAGTGCAAGCTCTGAGGAGAAACGGCACCTATTTTGGCTATAAAAAGAACAATAAACAGGAAACTTAAGAAGAATAACAGCGTGATTGCTCTACAGTGAACCATCTCCCATGAAATCCATTCTGGCTTTACAAAGTAGGATGTTTCCATTAATAGGAACATCCTTCACTTCTTCTTCTGAGAGTGGGGCTTCTGAAAGTCTACATATGTTTATTCCAAGCCATACTGGAATGTTTCTGTTGGTCTGGTTACCATAAAGCATTCACAAAATCTGGTGGGTTTTCATTAAAACCCTCAAGCTCCACCCTCAAATGTGATCGTTTGCAGCTACAGTTGCAACGTTGGACAAGATTTAAAGAAAGCTGATTTTTTAAATCTCACTAAATAATAATGAGAAACTGCATCTGGTAGCCCAGCTGTGGTGTAACCGTAACTAGATCAAGACTCTGAATGACTGCGAAGCTGTGGATCCTATGAAAGATCTAAGCTGTGACTCACAAAGAACATGACCGTCTAAAAGAGGAAGGGAACCTCATGGGACGTGAATCTTCATGGCCTAAAATGCTGCTTTTCAATACAGATACTCTTTTTGATCGTACTCTCCAAAATTTTGGGATAAAAAATATTCAGCAATTATTTTATTTACTTTTTTGGAGAAATAAGGATCTAAACCGTGTCCTAAGTTTCCTGTATTTATAATGAGGGGGAAAGTCACTGCAAATGTTCTGTTTAACAAAAGAGCCGAGCGCTACTCCATTCCTCCACTGATCCAATCTAGCATCCACCGACTGCACACACAGATGTGTTAGAATGTATTAAATACTGCTAGCAGCACTGTTAATCCAGGAGATCCTCCAGATTTCAGTACCGACCAGTCTGAAACTGGTACCAGCTTGGTATTGGTTCTCAAATCTGGCATTTGGTGACTCATTATTAATTGTATGGTGGCCTAGTGGTTAGGGAATTCGCCCTGCGAAGTCTGGGTTCGATTCCCAAGACCGATAGGCACTGCTGAGGTACCCTGAGCAAGGTACCGTTCCCATGCACTGCTCCCCGGGTGCTGTGTTCGTAGCTGCCCCCTGCTTCACTTGGTGAATGGGTTAAATGCAGAGGAAGAATTTCGTGCTGTTCACACTGTGTGCTGTGGTGTGTTCACGTATGACCGAATGATCACTTTCACTTGTATTTAACTCTAATGAAGGAACTCTCATCTGATTCAATGTGTTAATACCTTGGCTGTATTTTGGATGTTGTTTAAACCATGTTCCTTTTGGTGGGCAGGTATGAGCTTTGTGATGCCCCTATTAAATCTTATTTTTTCCCTGACGGCAAAGTATGGGAGCTTTTTGTGTACAAGGCATAGCTTCAGGCATACCTGACTTGGGAAGTGTCTGTTCCTCTGTGACTGAGGAAGCACCATCTTCACCTCGTTTCTCTCCTGGCTCTGGTTCATCTGCACCACCCAAAAGCGAACTGTTAAACATCTCCAAGCATTTACAGTAGGATTCAACACGTACATGTGTTAGAACAACCACAAGACAGACAGATCCTCACCACTGGAAACGCCTGATTTATCATGAGCATCAGCCATGCTGCTTCTGTGTCAGGTCTCACCTCCTGAAGAAAGAGAGCCTGGGAAAGAATAGGGGGCAGAAAAGTAGAAGATAAGGAGAAGGGACCACTCACATCTGCTTTTACTTTCCAAGAATGCTGACTTTGCCTAGTGCTGTGTAACAAAAGCTGCTTCACAAAAAAACAACATAAAAACAAGCATGAAATAATTTGTGCCATTAAGAAAATGTTCAAATCAACACCACATAAAGACAAAAACTTGTTCTGCAACTATTCGTTCCACCTTAAATTGTACAGCAGGTCCAGTGTGAAGCCCTTGCAGGTTTACAGGTACACGAATGGAACTGGACCACTGTTTAAGGTGGACGTGCAAAATACAAAAGGATGCAGTGAAATCAGAGTCCTGGTTGAGGTCTGCTTCGTCTTTCAGGGCCTACTGTGTGGAAAAAATGGATTTAGGAGAACTGAGTTAGCCTGAAGTGAAAGTTTGAGCTCTTGATTTTTTCAAAAACAACTGCTCCAAACTCAAACCTGTAGTTTAAAAAGAGAGTTCAGACGCAGTTCTCCTGAGGGGGGGGAAAGGTGTTGACAGGAGTAAAGTGCTTTTTAAATCCCGTATTAGCAGTGACTAACAAGTGTATCTTAGAGTGTATGTGTGTGTGTGTGTGTGTAAAAGCTTGTCTGCGCACGAAGGCAGTCGGACAGCTAACTAATCTTAGCCACACGGTGACATTTCTGTCACTAAAGTAGAAAAAGACGAAATGTAAACCGTGTCGTGGCCCACACTGCAGTCTGAATGTGTAGATGATGTTCTGAGTGAGGTTTAATCAGTGGAGAGTGTGTGTCCCCCTCGTCCCCGGTCCTGACTGTGTGTCTGTTTGGATGTAAACAGCTAGCTGCGTTAGCACCGTTAGCAGGCCCAACCTCGGCTCAGATCCTTTCTGCTGCTGGCTGATCCTCGGGCGACCCGGACCGAAGCGCTTCGGATCGGATTAACCCCACATTTAGCAGCCAGAACCGGGCCAGGCCAAACAGAACCGAACCGAGAAGCCCCGGACCGCCGACAGAGTTGCAGACACTGCGAAGCGACTAGGCTTCTGAATTAAAGCCCCCCTCTCGGTCGCTCTCTCTCTCTCTCTCTCTCTCTGTCAGTCTCTACCTGTCTCTCTCTCTCTCTCACGAAGCTTTTCGGAAACAGCCGAGCAGCAGCCGAATCAACATGCGTACACACGTACGAACACAAACACACACACACACAAACTACAGTAAAACACGGATATTATTAATAACAAGAAACAAAAATAATGACAACATTAACAAAAAAGACAACCCAGTGACACCACATATTTTTAATATTTCTAGTATTGTTAATAATGTATAAGTATAAATAGCAGTTGTAGAAATAGTAGGAAGAGTAGTAGTTGTAGTAGGAGTATTAGTAGTTTTTGTATTAGTAGTTGTAGTATTATTATACTTTTAGTTTTAGTAGTAATAATGATAATATATTTATTTATAGGCACCTTTCTAGCACACAAGGACATTGTACACTAAAAGTACCATACAATAAAACCATAATAGCACACACGGTTAAGAAACAGATTACATTTAAACCGCGCAAATGAATCAAAGAGAGAAACAAGCTTAAACAAACAGGTTTTGAGTGTAGATTTAAAGAGCAAGAAAGAATTGGTATTTCTGAGCTCGGGTGGTAGTGAGCTCCAAAGCCAGGGAGCAGAGTGGCTGAAAGCTCTGCTACCCATAGTGGTAAGACGGACAGAGGGGACAGTCAAATGGATGGAAGAGGATGGTCTGAGGGTACAAGAGGGAGTGGCAACATGAAGGAGGTCAGACAGATATGGAGGGGTGAGGTTGTGAATGGTCTTGAAGGTTAACAGAATAATTTTGAATTCAGTATGAAACTTAACCAGAAGGCAGTGGAGCTCCTGCAAAATGTTGCTTATTATGATGGATAGAAGGAGTTCTGGTAATAATGTGGACAGCTGAATTCTTGACCAGTTTATGGAGAGTTTTTTGAGGGAAACCGAAAAAGAGGGAGTAACAATAATTCAAGCGTGAAGTGACACGACTGTGGACAAGGATAGCAACACTGTGGGGAGTAAAAGAGGGACAGAGATGGTTGATATTACAAAGATGAAAATATGCAGAGCAGTGTAATGTTATTGATATGGGTCTGCAAAGAAAGAGTACTGTTGAGGATGACACCCAAACTCTAAAATGATCAGTACCAATAGAGATACTGTCAGTTATGGATAATGCTGATTTAGTACCATTAAGGAGGACTTCTTTTCATCACTGTAGGGCTAGTAGAAGCAGTAGTAGTAGCAATAACAGTAGTTACAGCAATAGTATTGCTATTAATATTAATGGTATTTGTAGGGGCAGTAGTATTAGTAGTTTTCATGTTAGTATTAGTAGTCCCAGATAGCACCATGTCATTGTTTCAACGTTGAATTATGGTTAAATGCGTTGAATTATGGTCAGTGTTAAATTATC
>JBBPDC010068307.1:0-10742 GCA_037974485.1 Hemigrammopetersius urotaenia
ACACACACACACACACACACACACACACACACACACACACACACACACACACACACACACACACACACACATCAAATTCAGTATTACTGTATTTGTTAGGACCTTAGGAGGACTTTCATGGACTTCCATTCTACATCAGAAACGAACCTAACCTTAAAGGAATAGTACAACAATGCATGCCAATACCAATAGATGTTTGTACAGTTTTTTTGTTATCGGTCTCAATATTTGAATTACTGAACACTTTTATGATTGCTGCTAGAATACAGTACCTGTCATCTATATATTCATTCAAAACTAGTACTGTGACTGCTTTTGTCGACTGCACTGTATGTTGTATTGCTGTGCAATATTTATTGTTGCTTTTGTGTTCTTTTCTTCCACACTTTCTCTCTGCTTTCTTTGCACTCTGTGTATTTTGTCCTGTTGGCACTTATGCAGTCTTGTGGTGTTTTTGTTCTTGTGTTGCACCGTGGTCCTGGAGGAACGTTGTTTCATGTCACTGTGTGCTGTATGTATATAGCTAGTTGCTGGCCTCTGGCTTTTATTCTTTGTTTTTTAGCAACATTAGCAAAACTAACTGAACTATTTCTTTCAAACAGGAATCAACAGTCAATCTTTCTGCTCTATTACTTTTACCCAAAAATGTTTGTGGTGACAAACAGCAAAATGTTGCCATTTCTACAAATGGTCATGTTGTCCTATTTCAAGGACGTTTAATATTTACGAAGAGATGAATACAGGAGGCCAGGGCAATGATTTTACTCTCTCTCTCTCGCTCTCTGTTTCACTATCTCTGTCTCTGTCTCTCTCTGCAGTAACACACTGCCTGCTGATGATGTTCCTCCTCCTCTTCCTCCAAAGGTATGTCTTATGAGATCAGCCTTTATAGCAGGAACACAAATATAAACAAAGGATACCAATATCAATCCTATAATCCCTAGAGCAGCAGCCTCTATCCGTTTCATGGACCGGTATAGATGCAACTAAAAACATTACTGATAGCTTGTGGGCTACATATTTGATGTACTGTATCATATGACCTAGCCAAGCATTTTTTCTAAATAAAAGATCATATATTTCATATATCTTTCACTCTAATAACACATGTAAACAGGTCAAAATCATCAGAGATAAGTTTATGTGGGGTTTGTGTGTTTCAAGCCTAAGATCCGCAGCAGTTCAGAGGAGAGTATGGCTGGAGATGATGAGCGGGTTAGAGCTCCGTGTCTGTTTGCTCCCCAACCACTGCTCAGAACGTCCAGCGGGACTCAGACGCGTCCTCGGCCTGTACCACGCCCACGATCCGTCCGCAGCGTCAACTCAGGTGGGTAACATTAAATTAGTGATTGCACACCATTCATTTTTCTAGCCATTCAATTAAGTAGCCAACTTGTTAAACCATGTGTCCAGACCACAAAGAAACATATAGCAGCTTGCTAGCAGGGTCTGGGGTATGAGATGTACAGAAGAGGTTTTTGTTGTATTTCAGGATGGTTCCGATGTAATCTGCACAGGCAGATTTGCCAAAGTGTCCTAAATCTCGATCTCACACAGAAATATAAGAGTTTTCCTACTCTAGATGATCCATACTGAACTTGAGCATGTTTGACAACCAATTCCAGTTTATAAACAGTTTATAAACAGTTTACAAACAGTTTATATGCGTATGTTATAGAGATCAGTAGTAGATAAGTAAGGTTGACCTAAGTAGCGATACTCACATGGTAGACTATTGCACATAATAGTAAGATAATAACGTATATAGTGATACACAGAATGATAGTGATTTAAACACGGTAGAAAATTTCACAACAGTGTAGCAGCAGGTTATAGTTGTAGAGTCTGTCGGTGGTGGAGTGTTTACCAAGTGCTTGTAGCAAGCAGTTGCTATCTCCACACTTCTAAGCCTTCCAGAGCAAGATGTACCAGTTGCTATGCACTAAGTACTAAGTACTAAGACGTTTTTCCTGTTTTTTTTGTTTGTGCATCTACTAGACAAATAGTATCCAAATATTTATATTTATGTGTGTGTGTGTGCGTGTGTTCTAGCAGACCCCTCCACGTTTTCAGGTTTTAGGTCCGACAACTCGGTGGATCCACAGCTTCCCCCTGAATTACCGCCCAAGAAAGACAAGAGGCGCAGACAGCCTGTAAAGGTAGAAGACTCACGCACCGGCGACTTTATTAGAAACACATTTTACTTTTACTCACTGGCTACTTTATTAGAAACACCTTCTGCTTCCACTCACTGACCACTTTATTGTAAGCACCCACTTTGTCCTTTGCTACACAATTCATTAGCCACCACTAAGTGATGGTAGTGGTGTATGTAAAAACATCTGTCCTTTTGTTTAGTCTGAATTATTTTCCTCTGTGACAGGATCCACCTGAATGTGCAAGTCCACTACTGAAGAGGCCACTAGTAAGGACTTAAACTATAATAAATAATGCTCATTTATTTGCATTTTTCTTGCATTTTTTACTTATGCAAGTCTGTTTATGTTTTTGCTGTCAACCAAAGTGTAACAGTAAAACTGCTCTGAAAGTTACTGCATGTGGTCTTGTTGATCAGCGATGGTACTAGATGATTGTTCTGTTCTACTGTGTCCTGCTTATTGCTTTTCCTCATAAATAGTTGTATAATGCTTTGGGTTTGGGAGCTCACTATAAATAAATCAGTGTTCTAGTTTCACAGTAGTTAGAAACCTTCAACATCGTTCATTCTGACAGACCTCTCTTCCCTTTGCTTTATCAGATTTACTTTAAAAAGGTTTTCCATGGCTGTCCTATTAAAATCAACTGCACCACGGTGTGGGACCACCCCACCACCAAAGGTAATAGTGCTAATAGTGCTAATAGTGCTATTTACTCTTTAACATTGTAAACAAATAAATCAACAAACACACAGTAAAGCACCCTCTCTTTATCTCTCATTCTCTTTTTCTAATTCTCCCCCCTTTGCTTCTCTCTGTCCATGTTTCTCACCCTCTCTTTTCATCTTTTTCTTACTTTTTCTTTCCTTCGCTCCCGTTCTCTCATCCTCCCTTTTCTCTCACTTTTCTCTGTGACTTGCTTCCTCTTTCTTTGCACCCCCCCTCTATCTGTCTCTCTCTCTCTCTCTCTTTAGACCACCATCTGATCCTGGGGGCTGATGAAGGAATATTCACATTCAATCTGAACAGCTCTGAGGCCACAATTGAGCTGGTAAAAGACTCAAACACACACACATATAAACACACAGAGCTCCGGAAAGGACAGTTCTATGTAACACTTATACAGATGTGAAAAAGACCACTTGTGATATAATTGCAAATTTTTACACAACCATTTCCCCACCACTATTCTTTTTATTCGTTAAGATTTAGACATGCTTCGAATGGGTGGGGCTAAATGACTGTGAAATAAATACGTGGATGTATGTAAATGTAATGGTGTCTGTGACATCACAAAGGCAGTAAATTCAAAATTGGTTGTTTTTAGAGTTCAGTGTCCAGTGGTGGTCTGTATGGATTCAATTCAATTCAATTCAATTTTATTTATATAGCGCTTTTAACAATGGTCATTGTCACAAAGCAGCTTTACAAAATGAAATAAATGTGAAATAAATGTGTGTGTGTGAATGAATGGATGAGAAAGTAATGATTTTAAACATTAACACGAAATGGGCTCTTTAAAGCTATTAGTAGTTACTGATCAGAGCTGATGGGAAAGTTGTTTGTCTCACATGTGGGGATAAATAAAGTGTTTGTGAATTGAATTTGAATCGAATGACTCACTGTTCTGTTTCTTTTTCTTTACTTAAGCTGTTTCCAGGGAAAAGCACATGGGTATACACCATCAATAATGTCTTAATGTCCATATCAGGTAAGTCAGAAGAATGTATAATTTCTCACATATGCTAATGCTAACCAGTACTATCTGATGCAATAAACTACTAAATTTCAACACACGACAGATTCATTCAAACATCAAACATCATCATACCATACAATAGGCACAGAAAATGACTGACTGTAGAGGCTAGATGTCCTCATATAAACCCCTCCTCTCTCTCTCTCTACGTGTGTATGCGTGTGTGTCTCAGGAAAGTCTTCCCAACTACACTCACATTCTCTGAAGGAGCTACATGAGCAGGCTCGGAAGGAGCATCGTATGGTTGCCCTGCCAACACACAGATTATTGCCCAGGTAACTTTATGTAACTAATTAATCTGTCAAATGTTTAATTAGCCAACTAATAATTATCACCCCCTACGCGTCCTGCAGTGGATTGTAATTGGTCAGAATGATAGTGTGGATTATATGAACATTTTAAAACATTATAGGGTGCTTTTTGAACAAGAATAGAAACCATATTGCCCCCTATACTTCCCAAAGTGCACAACCGTCTGTCAGAATGACTGTGTAGCTCAAATAAAGCATTTACTAAATAACAAAATAGAATTCATATGACCCCCTACACATCCTGTTGTGTATTACAGTTTTATTACAGTATTGTGCATCATGTGACATTATAAAGCATTAAAGAATGTGTTTTGTTTTAAAAACGGTATGTCAACAGTTGAACAAATTTGTCAATGAATCATTCAGCCCCATCACACACACACTTTTAAGCTTTTTCTGAAAGAGCATACTGGCTTACTCAGCGCGAACCAAGTGTGCACATGTTGCGCAGTAGCTATGTGCAGAGTCTTCTGCATAGCCTGCAAATGGAGAAACCACACACACTCTCCGGTGCTGTCAATGGAACTTCAGCAATACTTACATTTAGGTGACCCACATAAAGCCATATCACAGCTTGCTACTGCAAACTACCACACACACACACTCACAAACACCCACATACACAGTAAGCCACACCTACATGCGTCCATTTAGGTGCGTACACGCTTGCACACACACACACACACACACACACACACACACTCTCTCTCTCTCTCTCTTTTCAACCATATGAACTCTAAATGTGTGTCTTTTTCACCTTGTTGTCCTGAACAGGAAATTTGCTATCACCACCAAGATTCCAGAAACAAAAGGGTGCCGGGCCTGTTCTGTGGGTAAGACATGCCACCTTAGTTTTCCTCAAATAAAGTGACTTTCATGAAGATGATTCAAAGACAAGTCTTTCATGTGTTTGTTTGAAATAGATATTTAAAATGCGTAATTGTATTACCAGTATTTCCATGTTGGAGAAAAATGGTTTTGTGCATTACTCAAAGTAATTTTCCTTTAAATACTCTTGGCTCACATATGCAACGTTGATGCACATTATTATTCGATGGCATGTCAATGATTAAAAGTTTGCATTTATAGACATTATATATGCTTCAATAAATCAGTATACATAAACAGCTCTGGAAAGAAATAAGAGACCAGTGCCAAAATGTTATCTTTATCTTTTATAGGTGCAAGTATTGAACTGAACAGCTCTGCCTTATTGGTTAGGAACTACTGATAATATTTCTAATTTCCCTAATTTCCAAACAAAAATATTGTTATTTATAACGCAATTTTAAAGGAACTAGCAATACATCAGGATAAGAGAAATGATGCAGTGTTTACAGAACCCAAAGAAAACAAATCTCTTGTTCACTACTAAACAAAATGGCAATAAATGGCAATAAGCTTTTAGTAGTGTTTTGCCTGGTCCTATTGCGAGAGGAGAGTGTTGATTTCAGCAGAGTTTTTTATACTTTTTCTGATTACATAAGGTTTAATACAGGCGATCACTACCTCTAAAAACAGAATGAGGTGCTTGTGAGGGAATTTAAGAGACACTAGCATGGAATGGTTGCCGTAGTTGTAGAGATGCTGATTTAAAAATAATAATTCTTTAGGCTTACTTTTTTTGGTTCTCATTTTCAGTCCAGTCCCTGTTTTAGAAATATAATTAACTCAAACAGCAGTTCAGATCATTATCATAATGTTTACTAAACATTAATTGGGCTGTATTCAGACTGAGAAGCCTCAACGAATCTAAGTCCTCCCGATGGTTAACGTTGCCAATAATAAACTAAAGCTAATGGAGGCGACACAAGTTCCCCAAAACTTCCTGCCCTTTTGCATAGCAAGAGTCTGTTCCTCCTTTTCATACACAATATGTTTCTTCATGCGCGCTCTTAGAGGAACCGAGAGGTTTTGAACGGCTAAAGGATCTTCACAGAACCTGCAGTGCTTCTTATTGAGAAACTTTAAGACTAATGCAGCTAATAGGTCATAGAAGCTTATGTCCCACCAATTAGCATTATAAACACGTAGTTTTTATAGTAGTAGCCTAGGGGATAAAATACTTGACTGAGAACGTGATGACGTTCACGTTCTCGTAAGTTGCTCTGGATAAGCCCTTTTACTACATCGATGCACTACTTCTTTTAAACCGTCAGCTTGGTCAAACGACTGCATTGGCGCTGTTATGTTGGGGTGTGGGGGAGTGGGCTGCACTGTGTAAATGCGCTCTTCCTTTTCTCTTACTTTAGCCACGAATTCTCAGCGAGCCTGTGTGTTTCTGTGCGGTGCGCTGGAGTCCAGCGTGGTCCTGCTGCAGTGGTACGAGCCCATGCACAAGTTCATGCTCATAAAGGTCAGTGGCTTTTCACCCTTCAGCCCGACTGGCTGCCCAGACTCTCAGTGTGACTGATGTGAATGTGCTGTGTGGGTGTCAGTGTCTCTATTAGGAGGCTCTATACATTTCTCCTCAGACCTGGAAGTACTAAATAAAAATAAATAGTGTAAATACAATATGGTATAAAATACATAATGTAAATAAAATTTAGGTTACATTTTAATTAACACTACATTAATAAAATTTTGTCAAATTCAACAAAACACTGCATTAATCAAATCGGATCAAATTGAGCTAAAAATTAGATGTAATAAAATCGACCTAAAATTTAAGTTACATAAAATTGAATCAAATTCATGTGAATTCAATGAACATTTTTTATCTCCTACTACGACCTATTTGGCCGTTTTTTCATAAAAATTCAACACCATCATGCACCACATGTGTCACCAGCACACCTGCCATGAGCATATTTATAATTAGGAACCTTTGCTGCTTTGGCTTTTAAACTGGTATGCGTGTTTATAAGCTGAATTTCTTTCCCCTCCCACACACACCCACAAACTACCCTGGCAGTCACATGAACTGACACTCTTGACCTCTAAACCCAGTCATAAATGTCAGACGAACAAAATTAATAACATGTGGGCTGATCAGGAGAGTTTGGGTTCCTGACTTCCTAATAATGTTTTTTTTTAATTAAGAATCATTTAAAATATTTATATACATGTGCAAACCCACATACATACATACACACACACACACACACACACACACACACACAAAGATAAGCTACTATTGCGTTTCTTCCAATTTCCAAAGAATAAGGCCTTGCGCCACCTTATGGACTTCAGAAGCAATGTTATCAGAGTAGACTTGAGTACCAATGTAGAAGTAAATAAAACAGAATTTTAAAACATTAAATAATATTAAATAAATAAATTCATACATTCTTGGCACCATTGTATCAGTATAGCAATGCCATACTGTACTGATTTTCTATTCCACCATTCCATTGCTATGCATCAGAAAAAACATCCATTTAACATAAACATTGCTTACGGGAGTAGGTAAACTTCAGCCTGACCAGCACTCTGTGTTCTGACACACAGCACTTTGACTTCCCACTGCCCAACCCTCTGCGTGTGTTTGAGATGGTGGTGCCTCCGGAGCAGGAGTATCCACTGGTGTGTATCGCAGTCAGCCGGGGACCGAGTTCCTCACAGCCCGTTCACATGGAGTACATCAACCTCAACTCCAACACATCCTGGTTTACCAACACCGGCCTCGGTGAGTAAACAACAACAACAACAACAACAACAATAATAAGCATAATAATAATAATAATAATAATAATAATGATGATAATAATGATAATACTGTTAGTAGCAGAACTATCTTTAGTGACCATATGATTATAATTATTGATATAGAAAAAGAAATATAAAATGGTGAAATGACCCTAATCTGCCTGTGTTTGTCTTTATGTGGTTGCATGTCTGCCAGAGGCCCAAAGTGCAGAGAAAGTTAAGCTAAGTCAGTTGGACAGCAACACACTTCTTGTTCTCATTGAGAGTAAGTGAACAGTGTTTTCAGACATGGACTGGGGGTATCAGACTATTTGAAGACTTGTAGACTAGAAACTCCAACCTTGTTCTTAAATTCACTGGCCATTTAACTGGAATCTCCTACTATTTGCTTATTCTCACTGGTCACTTGTACAGTTACAGGCAAAGAGCAGCTCTGTGGTCAGAAACGTATGAAGAGGTCACCACCCCTCCTCCTGGAGATCCTTTCCTGAAGTTTCACCCCAAACCAAACCCAGCACCACTTTGAGCTAATTAAAGCCTTCTGAAGGCATTAGACAGGTGTAGATCGATTAGGGCTGGAGCTAAAATCTGCAGCAATGTAAATCTCCAGAAACAGAGCTGGTGACCACAGACAATGGCGAACCGTGCATCAATAGATAGTCGGTCTCTTAATGAACACCAGAGAGAGTCCAGTATGCATACAGTTTGTACATTACTCAGTGTTGCACAGCCTGGTAACGTCTCTTGGCTGTTATGTTTCAGATTCAGTATATATGGTGAACCTGGAGGGGGTGATTAAGAGTCACAAGAAACTGCAGATGGAGGTCAGCTTCACTATGGAAGTGGAATCATTGGGTAAGAGATCACAGTGAAAGCTGTCATTGTCTTTTACTAAACACTAGCTGTAAATTACAGCAGTATTTACATGTTTAATTGCTAGTATTGGAGAATGTCACTTTTAAAATAAATATTTCTCACAAACTGAAATGGGACAGACGTACTTACTATCCCTGGATTAAAGAAATCTCACTACTCACTACGAATCTGACAGTACAGTCCATTTTAAGTCATATATTTAGGAAAAGATTCAATACGATACTGTCACATATTTAAGCCACAATCTCAACCACTCCGACTATCATTTCTATTTCTGCAAGAGGAATGAGATCTTGCGCCACCTTGTGGACATCAGAGTAGATGTCTGCACCAAAATAAAAGTGGCATGAGGGGGGAGGATACTAGATGCAGGATACTTGTCTCTGGACCAAGAGGTCATGGGTTCAAATCCTACCTTCAGCACACCACCACTGGGTCACTGAGCAAGACCCTTAACCCCAAGTTGCTCCAGGGAGAGACTGTCCCCTGTAGTTAGGGAATGGAAGTCGCTTTGGATAAAAGCGTCTGATAAATGCCATAAATGTAAACAATAGTAAATACATTTTAAAAATGATAATGTTAAATGAGGTGTGGTGGAATTCTAGCTAAGTGGTGGGAAGAGGTTTGAGTTACATAATGAATTACATTTACATGACTGTCTCTCTCGGTCTATCTTTCTCTGTAGTCTATATTGAGGACACGTTGTTGGTGGTGTGGAAGTATGGCTGGCAGAGGCGAGGAGAACTTTTCTCTGAAATTCTGCAGGAGATCACAGAGTACAAGAAAACGTTTCGCCTCATTGGCTCTGACAGGTAAACACAAATCATTCATATGGGCAAACATACTTTGACAAACAAATTTTCAATTAAGGTCCAGACTGGTCAATTTAAATAAAGCACCCAAATCCGTTTGTACATTACTGTTTTCCAGCCACTCTATTGTAATTTTAAGACTGATATATCTGTTCAGATTGGTGGCCCTGTATTGCACCTCATTTAAAAAGCAGTGGTGCCTAAGACACTCTTCCTAAGACAGCTTCCATAGTAATGGTCTATACTACTGTAGGCCAAAAAGATGTTGGTTTTGTGACCTCATAAAAAGAGGTCACAGCTTTACACATGGGCGTCTAACTTTTAGTTTCATTTGATTGTGTGTTTTTTGTTATTTTCTTTGTACAGAATGGTTGTCTTGGAGACACGGCAGAGTGAAGAGCAGTCGGGAATGAGTAATCTATACATCCTGGAGATTGCAGAAAGCTTATCGCTCCTTCCCTGAACACACTTTCAGGTCTTGTCCCGACAGCCTTTTTTGTGTAAGATGAAATGTGGACATGGACATCCCATGTATGCAAGTGCCACAAACACTGGACATTTCTGCTGCCTCTGCTGACACACGCCCCTTTGTATGTGTGTGTGTGTGTGTGTATGTGTGCACCCACTTTTTCCTTTTTCTGCTTGGACCTATGTGTGTGTTTGTACATCTTCAGTGTGTGTGCTAATGGATGGTGGACTGTGCAGCAAAAGTCGGCATCTGTTCACCTGAGCTGAAGCCAAAGCTCATCTGAAGGACAGAAAACTATAGACCATCACCATCATGACTGATCCAGGGACTAACACATGAAAACTCAGAAACATCCACCCCTCCGACCCACTTCCACTTGTAAAACTGTCAGTGCTAATGAGAAATTAGCATGACAATCTAAGTATGGTCCAAATGGAGTTCACTGGGAATGAATGTGTTGTGTAGTGACAGGTGAAAATCATGTTTACACAGTTACCCCCTCACCCCACATGAAGTCGACTGGTTAAGACTTGTTTGGTACCTGACGTGTGGTTCTTCTGCAAAATGCAGAGAAGCTACAAAGCTAATGTTGCTAACAAGTGGTGGCAGCTTACAGCTCCAGTACAAACACAAAGGCAAGAGCACCCCTACATCAGGAAAACACCAACAGACCAGGGCTGACAAGTGGAGTGTATATGTGAATGTATGTCA
>JBBPDC010068318.1:0-10742 GCA_037974485.1 Hemigrammopetersius urotaenia
GATTCACGTTTTCCTGCCTGGTCCATGTCCCAAGACAGCTCGCGATCCTGGGGGCTTATCCCCCTGCATCGTGACAATAGATTTAAAGTTTAGAATCTTCACTTTCAGCAAGTGTCAGTGAGCAGTGGGTGAGAAATAAATACATTTTACTGTAAATTACAGTGTTATTGTTAGTATTTAATCATTAAAGCTGGTGAGGAGAAGAACAATATGGACATAAAATGTTCAATAAATATAAAGGACACATGTTTTGTCCCTTTGTCCTGTAATCATCGTGGTACAATAGACCTAATCAATGGCCTGTTGATGTCCCGGAAAGACTGTAGTCAAGGCTGCTGATTGCGACGTCTTCCCAACACTTCCAAAACAAACAGAAATATTCATCCTGTCTGCTCTGTGTTGCAGCTACGCAGCCTGAGTGTAGCTGCAAACACTGCACGAGTTCACTACCCTACATCAAGGACACTTTAGCAAGCACGTCGATTCGTGCAACTACGGGAGGGACGCTGCCGGCTGAAATTCCACCGCATTTGAAATAAAGCAGAAAGACAAGATGCCGAAAATGTGATCTATTTTTAAAAGGTTTTAGTGAACCTTAGGTATCCTGCATGTATGATACATTTCCATGCCGATCGATGATCTTTACTATTCTCTCTGTTGTGTTCGCCTCACAGATAAGATTGATTCAGCTGCAGGTGTGAGGGACGACATGAGATCTAATCTACTCAGCTCCACCCGAGTGAAGGACGAACTGGAGGAGCGCAAGCGGAGGACCACCGGCCAGGTCAGCCTAAGCTTCGCCATGCCAACAGCGGTGCGGCTGCACTGAGAACAGACAGCATTTGTGCCAGCTAGAGGCTGTTGACTTATTTATCTTGGCAATGGTTAAATATTGAAATGGGACGTGGGGAACCGCTGTGGTCGGGCTACTTAATTATGCAAGCGGCAGTAATTGTGCGAGATAATGAGGCGTTCTGCTTTAAGAGCATACAAAGCGCTGGGGCTGATGAGTGCCGGTGGAGTGACGGGTCCCTCTGTGGCTCTGAAAGCTCCACCAAGAGTTTTTTTTTTTCTCTCTGGCCTTTTTTTTGGCTTCATTCAGGCTTTTGACCTTATTAAGCCTGAGTGACTTCTGATCTTTGGAGTTCTAGTGTTATTACTGTCATTTTGCCATACTGTTCAAAGGTAAATGAATAATCAATTGCATGGTTAAGTGATGAATCACATTTATGTTTTAATTATTTACATTCCATGTCAAAAGGTTGAGGGCTGCACTCTTGGTTTTCTTTCTTCACAACCAAAAATATTCCATTAAAAAAAAACCAAAACTAATAAAAAATATTGTTGCAATGAGAAATAAGTTACAACTGAGAAATATTTAAGATGACATTGCCATGACATTACACCATGCTTTGGGATAATGGAATGGGATAAACTGCTTATGCTGTTTTTATGGTGATAAAGGGATGATGGTAAACTGTAAATTCCATGTTTTGGGGAGAAGAAACAACAGACAATTCTCCCCCAACCAGCTACAAGAGATCAATTTCCACTATCAGTATTTATTTTTCCAGCAACACAGCTACCAAACATGCCTGTCCAGGCCATGTGGACCAGGACAACATGTTGTCCAGGACCCCCTTTCCTTTAGAATCACCATGCCAAGATTTTCATAGCTGCAGGCCTTTCTCACAGACAGACACCACTGGTGTTTACAGCGATTCTGCAAACATATAAGCAGCGTGTGAATGTTTAACTCATTTTGTCTCACAAATACTTCTGTTCCAGCCTAGTCGGTCATCCTTTACTTGGGCCTCTCTTTTCCACACTTGTGTAAGACACAGGGAGAGCTAATGGCTTTTTTAAAAATCTGGCTAAATAGCATTAGTGGAGTTTGAAGGGGTTCTGGAGGACTACGTTTTGGGAGAACTGAATCAGCCACCTGAGCAACCCTGATGCCCCTGACAGCAGGCGCACCTAAACAGCTCAACTTATAGATGTTGAGAGCTGAAGCTGGACACAGCACACTGATTCCATTTGTCAGGTAGATTCAGCTCCTGCGTCGATGGGAAGCCCTAAGTGCATTAAGCTATGGCATGTCCACACAGCTTTACCACTGAGAAATGGTAACCACTCAAATATTGATTACTCTTGTCATTGCCTAAAACGGCTTCTCCAAAGGGACTGTTATCCTCTCCCTGTCTAACTCTAACTGTATCTCTCTAACTCTCTCTCTCTCTCTCTCTCTCTCTCTCTCTCTCTCTCTCTCTCTCTCTCGTTTTCCTATTGACTCAATGAGGCTTGATTAAAAGGTAAGCTTTTAAATGAGCACTAGGCTTTCCTGTCCATTAAATAGCCAAAGGATCTCATCTCCCATTATACAGCAGAAGCCAGTGACTGCTTTGTAAAGCCCGCATTGAGTTCCTGCTAAAACAGCATCCAAAATCGAATGAAACTCGAGTCATATTTTAGCTTCTGCTCCAGTTTTACTTTACCTGACAGCTTTGTGATGGAGAATCTACCTGCAGAGACCCAAGAAACAGAGAGACACTCCACACTGCATGCAAATTCAGCATCAAATTACTGAAGGCATGCATAGCCACTGATGATGTAGAAGCAGTGGCAAAATGGCTGCGGATCATAACGGCACTGTGATAAACAATTTAACTTAACAAAGAAGTGTGTGTGTGTGTGTGTTTTGGTGTGTGTGATTATGTTTGTGTTTTAACTCCAGTCTCTCATATTGCCAGCAGTTAAAATGCTTGATGTTATTTGATATGAACTATTTCTCACTCGCTCATTGAAACAAGAAATTCTGTGAAAAGTGCTAAACTTTTAATCAATACCACATTTGTGTTTGCAAGTAGAAGAGAAGGGATTATGATTTTAATCAGATGATAAATTGTGTGTCATCAAGAAAAAGAAAAATATTTTTTCTTATTTGCTGAAGTAGAAACAAATGGTTACAAGCCCAAAGGGCAGGCTCTGGCTTGTTGATACAGAAACTGTATGTAAACATAATTCAGTACAAAATGAACTACGCAATTACGTGTTCTTCTATAATTACTGGATTTTATAATTAGTGTAATTATGTAAGTACTAGTGCAGGCAAATGTTGATAATGTTGTTAATATGTTAGCATGATGAAGCATTAATGGCAATCATTTACTTAATGCATGTCCCAGACCCTTTAAATTACTCATAGCAGCCCAGGCTGAAGCCCAGCTGCTCCTGTGCTATGTGCTGCTGTAATAGAAACCACAACAGTATCCTATAATATATGGTAGGAAACGGCGGACCCTGTTGCTCTTACTGGACATTGGTAAAAGGTTCTCTCTGTGAACTCCATGTGATTTTCAAGATGAAAATGTACTTGAATTACTGATTGCAACAAATGCTTTTGGATTAAGCTTGTTTCTCCACTCATATAGTTGTTACAACACTGATTTTTAAAAGGAAAAAACATCCAATTTGGACAAATAAGAACTTGGATTAACAAAATGATACAATGAAACGTGGTCAATTATTTTTAGCCTTAGTAATTAACATAAATTAGAAAAATTACAATAACAACACTATTGGTTGGTAACGTAAAGTACAATGTACTATTTTTCTTTCTTTCGTGTTTTTTTCATTTCATTTCTGTTTATTTCTTTCTTATTTTTTTTCCCTTCTCATTCACCCTATCTATAGATATGCAGCTTCAGTAGGCAGCATTATCATTAATGAGCGAGTAAATTAATGGCCATAAACTGAGGGATGAAGTTGTGTTTCCCAAACACATTGGCCTCAACCGTCTGACAGCAACACACGTGGGAAAAAATCATCTCCTCTCATGCCTCTCATTAGTTCTCTGTTGAATCTAGCAGCCATGCTCGCCCCAGGGCAGCAGGGCCAAGACATGCCAGAGTAGGCCACGGGTAATTTACTGATGCAGAATTGCAGAGATTCTCTTTATTGATGTAGAAGTCCTTTACTGAGCTGTGCAAAAGAAAAAAAAAGATAAAGGGTGGAACAGTCATCTGGACATGTGTTCTCTCACACATGCTTGGCATGTCTTTTGATGTGACTTGGTTTGTTTGCCATTGATTTTTTCTTTGCCACACAGTGATCTTCACATCGCAGGGACTCAGTGGGGTGGCTTGTAGACTGCATTCAGGGCAGCAGGAGCACGCCTCAGCCTTCTGGGAACTCCCTGATGTGCTTATTGACTGCTAAAAGAGCAGCAATTAATCAGGCAGAGGTTGAAGCATCCATCAGCCTACACTGAACTACTCGGCACAAGTCCAGCTCTACAATGTGCATGTGGTCAAACATCTAGTTTTCTTAAACATGAGGATGTGTTCTTATATAAGGCCCTCATGTGGTACACTGGGGAAAAACACTAGAAAGCCTGCCGGTAGGGGTCCTGGTATTTATGTGGGTGTTACTTTGATACACACCACCTTACTAAACAGTGTTTAAGACCATGTAAATGGCAGTGGCTTCTTTCAGCAGGATCATGCACCCTGCCACACTGCCAAATCTGTTCAGGACTGGTTTGTTCAGGACTCTCCAGATCTGATCGAGCATCTGTGGCAGAGCTGTGCACAGACATAAAGAGTGGCAAGCATTCTAATGTTTATCAAAAAAATATATAGGGGAGAGTTTTATGACCGAAGACATTACATCACTGCAGCACTCCTTCAGATATCTTGTGGAGCCCATGCCTAGAAGGGTCAGAGCTGTTTTGGAGTCATGAAGGGGCTCTGACCCTTCAAGGCATGGACTGCAGTGCTGCAGTGCTGTAGTGTTTATTAATATGGGTCTACATATACCATACATACACATTTACAGGTACACTATAGATGTACATAGCTACACACACACATACAGTTATGCAATGTATGCACACACACAGTTAAAGGAGAAGACGAGTGATGCTCAGCTTTTGTTTGCCTTGACTTGAAATCTTTGTTCTTCTTTGGGTTTCCAGTGATTTTATAGTGCCTTTTTACTATTTCCAGGCTTTGGTGAGGGTGTGTCTGTCTTTGGGATTTTTTTTAATTTGATTAGATAATCAGCTAGTGTGTATTCTCTTTTAAGTATTCTATACATTTTCTAAATTAAATAATGGAGGAAAATATCCTGCCCCCCTCCTCTCTCTTTCTTTAAACACAGCAGCTGTCCCATCTGATATCAGGAGCTCATGAAAACTGCTTAATGTTAATTACTCTTATGATCAGAGATCATATTAAGGCATATTCATTTTTTTATGTAAAGGTATCCTTTTTCAGGGAAATGAATAAGAACAGCATTCAATTTCAAAGCATTCAAAGCAGTCTGTATTATTAATGTTTCTCTCAAAATGTCAAACAAATTACAAAACTGTGCTACTTTTCCTATTTGTGAAATGCAGAGCCATATGCACAATAATTTATTTTCTGAATCCACAGCTTTGGACTAATTTCTTTGGCTGCTTCGATGTGCTTCAAGAGTAGATGATGATAAGTACAACTTAAGACTCGCATACTCCAAAGACCACATGGCCTGCATGTCATTTCACTATCAGGGCAGGTGGGTAGTAATCCGGGGCAGCTGCTGACCTCAGAGAGAGAGTGTGTGTGACTGAGAGCGGCTCAGGGATCCGCTGAGATGGCAGCAGCTCACACTATTGATGCTCTGCTCAGTATTCTGGAGGCTGGAGGCTGCTGCTGGCGGGAACTCCAGCCTGTGGATCAGGGCCTCTGGCTCAGGCCCGTCTCATGGAGAGCAGAGCCTCACTCAATGAGGCCCATTGCTCCTCATTACAGCCCGGCTCAGCCAATCTCCACTCCAGCTCCACTCAGACTCCTCCTCACATGCCTGATGTGTTTGGCCGGACTGGGTGCTCCCATGGCACTGGTGGAATCCAGTGGTCGTTAGTGGGCCGTTGTGGGCTAATGAGGCTTGGCCAGCCAGGATTTTAGTCTGACATGGTGAAAAACGGGACTGAGAGAGCGAACGAATGAATCAACTGAGATTGAAGCCCAGGGTGGTTTGACACCAATTTCTAACATTTACAGAGAGGAGCTATAAGGGCTTCTTTATTGAAATGTCTTTATTGAAGCGTCAGACAAGGTTTAGACAGAAGGTAATAGTTCATAAATATGAACAAATGAAAGCTTTAATGAAACCACTATATTTGAATGAAACCACTGTATTAAAATATGTATATATGTATGCTTGTATATAGTATATGTATGTATGTTTTACACATAAAGAGGCATATATGTATTGAGGTATATACATGTGTATGTTTGTGTATTGATTGCAATATTGCTCTCATTAAATTGCCTCCTTGGGGATGAAGAAAGGTTTTTTGACTTTGGCTGTGGATGCATGTGGATGCATGTCCAGTGTGACATCATGCAGCCAAAAGAATTGTCTTTTTTTTTTTTTTTTCCAGCTACTGGCGCCAGCGTATCCACAGAAGCTACAGTAGCAACAAACGATGGTGAAACGTGCACATATGGGTCCTCTCAGGGCACAGGTGTGTTCACACAACTGACAGATATGGGTCACTTACCAGCACAAATGTGAACCGTCAAGGCAGAAGAATCAGATGTGAGTAAAAAAATCAGAACTGAACAAAAACCCTTTTAGAAAGTGCCACAAAGGCTTTTATAGCAATGCCTTAGAAAAAAACCATTTTAGTTCCCCAAAGAACATTTCTTTAAAATATGAGACTGCACTCAAAAGTAATGGGTTAAAAATAAAGCCTTGGTTCACGAAATAACAGAACACACTCTCTGGGTTAAGCTTACCCAAGCGTCATAAACTTACTCAGACCTTGGTTATTTTTTTGGTTAGAACGGATTGCCACATAGCAACCACCTGGAACACCACTACAATCTGGCAACACCAGAAATATTAGAGAAACAAGTTGGCAAAGCCCATTTTCTTAAATAAATTATTTTGTTTAATATTCAAACCTCCTCAAAGGAAACTATGGATATGTTTAGTTCCACCCTAATGTTAAAATAAGAGTGTAAATATAAAGTATTTTTAATTTGACCAATTTGCCTATTTAACACAGTTGATGGGATGATGTTAGTCAACTACAATAGTTTTTACAGAGATAACATTCATGTCCTTTTAAAAGGAAAAGAATAGCTGTAATTATCTCTTAATAAGCTTTAATTCAAATGTAACTGCACAGAACATTATAAATTTAGCTAATCCTTTCAGAAAATATGGCTATAGTTTTCCTAAAAACATACATCTGTATTTGTTTCTTTGTTAAATTTAGAGTAGGTATTCATAAGTATTTGTCTATAAATGTATATGTATTTTATAGACGTTTACTTACTGGAGCAATTTCCTCCAGAATCAATAAAGTTTTCTGATTCTCATATTGATTTATTTGAGTAATGACTGCCCGACTGAAAGCTGTTTAACCGACTCAGCGTGGTCTTTTAATTTGAAATTTTTTTCTAGACTGTTATGGAAACACAGACATTAATCCAGAGGTTGGGCTTCCCAAAGGCTTTCCAAAAACTGCACTGTGGAAACAACAAAGCAAAATGACAGAATAGACTCAACACAGTGTTGGGGGAGAAAATCACCCCCAGCAGGTTTTAGAGTGTTAAGGACCTTTTACAGGTATGAAGAACCATCCTATGATATAAAGGCTGTTGTGCAGAAATTCTTTAATGGTTATTCACACTCACATCCCCACATCTCATGAACAATAATACAATTCTTTGAGGAACCATTAACTGGAAGGTTCTCTAGGGAACCACAAACACTTATTTCATTGCCTTCTACAAAGAAGCCTTTGTGGCACCTTTAATTTAAGAAGTGAAAGCTTTGTGATGTGAACACAGCCTTAGTGTGTTTCCTCTGTGTCAGTCCTGCCCAGATCTCGTCGACCCCCCGCTGCAGCAGCACTGCAGCCTCCACTGCACCGCTACACTATCTGTACCATTCACAGAGGACATGCTGACTTAGTGGAGCTGCAATCAATGCCTTTGACTGATTCTTCCTGTATCCATCTCTCTCTCTCTTTCTCTCTCTCTCTCCAAGCATACTTTCCACTTTAAAGTCTGGAGTTACAACTATGAATCTGTTATAAATCAAATGGTCTAATCATGTTAATTACATTTTTTCGTTTGTTTTGAATTCCTTTCTTAGAATCTTGAAAAAAAAAAGTTGCTCCAGTTGTTTCAATGAGCTTTTTTCCCTTTAAATCCGAGGTTAATTACATCTTACAGCTTATTATTCATTGCCTACTCTTGTGTTGTAAACATGTGGCTAAAAATTGACTTGACTGACATGATCACGACGGAAACATGTCATGTCAAATGTTATACATTGCAATGGTCACTGACTTCATCACACTGACAGTGCTCACTACTACAATAGTGTCCCATGCTCATTTAAAGCCATGAAATCAAACACTGTAGTATCTGTTTTGATAATTACCAGTAATGGCAATATGACACAGTTACATTAGGGGACATAATACGTCGTGACAACTTACGACAGCATATGGCATCTGCCATGACATGCAGTTACAGTACATCAGTGTTGGGTGGAAGAGTGTCAACCACAGTTCTTGGCTCTTCATCAAACCCTTAAAGGGTTTAACAGAACACTGCAGACTGTGAAATGCTGATGTCAGTATATCTTATTGGAACATCTTTACAAAGCGCAGGTTTCTGAACATCACCTTTACTGGCAGCCTAGGAAGTTAACCAAGACCATGGATGAATCATTTCTTGCTTTTGTTTCTTTCTACATGTACGCAAATGTCCATCTCGACCATCTGTGTGAGTCCGCGGGTAAGTAAAGCTGATTTAGATATTCTGAGTTTACAGGCACAGTATAGAGACAACCTTGGCCAACACCTCCTATGAATCCTTTACTATCCTATAAACAACACAAATTGAAAAGCCCTAGTGCCAGATTTTCATCCCTGAGGTGGTTTTAAAGAAAAGGAGAGAGAGGAGGAGGGAAAAAAAAGAGAGAAAACTTCTGCTCCTCTGTGGAGCCCACAAATCCCTGGCTGACTAACTGGTGATGTGTGACAGTGCTCTTATAATTGCTGAGATGTCGATAAATCCCCAAGCCGGTTTATTCCCTTGGGGAATGCGACTGGATACCTCCCTGTCCATCCCACGGAGACAGTACCACAATTTCTTATTTATTTATTTCTGCGCGCCTCACAAACTTTTACTGCTGCGCCTCAGAATAGCCTCTGGGCAGAGAGAGAGAAAGAAAGTGCACAGCCGCTATCTCCCACAGTCCTCTTCCTCAACTTATAGTCTTTCCTTAGGAGATGAAAAGCAATACATTTCCCCCCGCTTTGTTCCGCACCTGACGAATAATGTCTCTTTCCCTTCTTCACTGATATCCTTCATCTTCTCCGAGACTCCAGCTGGGGTGTAATGATAGGACGACTTGTGTAGAAATGCCTCTCTACTACAGAGATCTAAACACACGTTTCATAGATTGGTTTGGCTCAGATAAAGTCAACAGATTAACAAAAACCAAAGACTGAATAAATATATTCGTGCACAGTGTAAGCCACGCCCCTTTCTCCACACTCTTTGCTCCAGCAGGATGCAGCCAGATGCCTAGATCTGATCACTAATACTGCAGGAAAACAGAAGATCCTTAGAAGACAATGAGGGGTTTGTTACCCAGCTCCTCTACTTTTCTTTATGTTCAGTATCTCCCTCTACCTGGGTCTACCCCTATCACATTCTGCAACCATACTAGAAACATCTCTCCACTGCATCTTTTCAGCCAGTTGCTAAAGAAATGTCATGAGACAGCTCAACACGCTTGGAGGAGAAAACTAACTGCCAATTCTGTTAGGTCAGCTAACAGGCAATTGTATTAGCTGCGCTGAGTGATGGAGGAAATCATCCTGCCCACCCAGGACTGAGGATATGTACTGATTTCCAGCTGTAGATTGTTGTGGCCTTGATGGGTTCTCTCAAAAATAAGCCTATACTTGCAACACTCAGAAGCCTGGCAATACAGGTTCAAATGTCCTTGCAAACGCACATTTGAATCTCAAATTAATTTTTGTATGATCTAATGCTGATATTTCTCCCACCTAATCTGCTCTATTAACACAGTTTTACCATGTGGTCATAACATTGCTCTGGATTTGCAAAGAGCATGATCTAACAAAGCAAAAAATTCTGATTCTTTCACAAACTACCATTACGCACAAGCAAACACATGAACAGGAAATATTTCACTCTGCAAGCTTTTTTTTATTCTTACTCTAGTGAAACAAAGTCCTTAACAGCATATTACAGTACTGCATACATACAAACACATCAATATCGCAGGCAAAGAAATATATAGCTGATAAGCACACAAGCAAGAAAGCACATGCACACACACATTCACACCTTCCTCCGCCTCCTCTCTCTCTCACTATCACGCTTTCTGACCCTTGTAGGCAAGAGAGCCGTCACCATGACTCTACGCCCAGCTCCACTAATCTTTCCTGGAAATGCAGAGAAGTGATTGGCCTCCCAGCACAGCCAGTCTGTTCTTGGAGCTGTGCCAGTACTCTACAACCACAACCAGCCCCCCCCAGACCCACACATACACACAGGTGTGGCATACTACCTTTCACTTATTCCACGCACGTCCCTCTCCCTGACTAAATATAGAGCATCTGGGATGATGATACTGGGTTGTCTCTATCTCTCTTTTTCTCTCTCTCTCTCTCTCTCTCTCTCTCTCTCCCTCTCTCT
>JBBPDC010068328.1:0-10742 GCA_037974485.1 Hemigrammopetersius urotaenia
CACCCCACCCCACCCAGACACACACACGCGCCCACATGCATGCCCACACATCCGCCCACACAAGCATGCTGGAGGAGCAGGAGTGGGTGGGAAGGCGGGGCCACAAGCAAAGATAATCCTCTGGTAATCTGGTTTTATGGACTATTAAGGTCCCGTTACATAATCTCAGTGTCTTTCTGGCAGTAAGAAAGGCTTTGGGGAGAGTGCAGGAAAAAGACTACAAAAAGTAAGTGTCTGCTGATGAAAGAGGGGCCCCCAATAGAAACTATGTGAACTGTGTGAACCCTAGTTTTTTTTTTTTTTTTAGAAAATGTCAAAGCATTTGGTCTAAAAGCTGGGCTAAACTATCCAAAATTGTGACTTTTCTGACCAAAAGACAAACTATGGAAAACACTTTCGATGTACAAACTGAAACTGCCCATTCCAGGCTGAAAAGGCTTTCCAGAGAGGACAGGATTTACATTTCCAGCAATTAACAGACACTTTCATTTAAAGCACCTACAGTCTCCCTGGAGCAACTTGGGGTCTTGCTCAGGGACCCAGTGGTGTTATGATGAAGGTAGGGTTGCAACGATTAGAAATTTTATGTGAATTGATTTCACAACTGTCTTGACATATATAAATCGCACAAACACATTCTATAAAGGTTTTGAATTTCAGAAGCTATTTATTGGTGCTTTTCAGAGAAAAATTAATTTGTAAAATAATCTCTGTAACCATCTATAAGGTTGTAAAAATCTTCAAACTGCACAGACAGAGGTTACTGCTGCCTTTTGAATAAACCACAATTAAAAAAAGTTAAAGTAAAAAAATGCAAGTAGCTTTAGCATCTTTAGGGTAGCCAAAAAATTCCCAAACAGGAGACTTCAGGCGCTTCCTAGGTGGATATAGTGTAGTCCTGGTGGTGGTTGCCTCTTGTACTCCTTCTACCATGATCCGTGTTATATGTCTTTAGTTCTGGCGGATTGTTTTTGGCCGGTATTGGGGAAGTCTTAACGGTGGATTAACTGCAATGTTTCACAACGTGGTTAATAGTCAAAACGGTTCATCCCTGAAACCCTAGATGAAGGTAGGATTCGAACCCATGACCTCTTGGTCCAGAGGCAAGTATCCTACTCACTAGGCCACAAGCACCCACCATACCTGTTTCAGGATGGAGTAAGCATCCTCACACAACTCCAAGTCATCAAACAGCTCCAGAGTGTTGTAGCCTTTAAATGGATGTCAGGGGCAGCTGGAGGCCTAGTGGTTAGGCAGTTGCCCCTGTGATCAGAAAGTTGTAGGTTCAAATCCCAGGACTGCTGGTAGCAACTCTGAGGTACCCTTGAGTAAGATACCATCCCCCACACACTGCTGCCCCGCTGCTGTGTTCCTGGTTGCCCGCTACATCACTTAGGTGAATGTACTGAGGTGTGTTTACATTTGACAAAAACGGACACTTTACAGTACTTAAAACAATGAGGACGGCCAGGAAGAGGAGGCCAGAATGAGTTGTTAGCATCCAGTTAGCATCCAGGATGATATTGCCAGAACTACACCTGCAGGACTCAAATCTTAAAGAATCCATACAAGGCCGAAACACATGAGAATCCACCCAGACTGACAAAAATGAAAAAGACTCAGGCCTGACTCAGCCCTCAAACAGCAACAGCAAGAGTTAAAACTCAGACATGCAAGATTCAAAATGGCAAGCGTCAGACCGATAAAACTTGATACAGTAAGATTTAATATTGAAAGACACAATATGGGAGAACTCACATCCATAAGACTCAAAACTGCACAAACTCAGTTTGACAGCAATCGATACTGCAATATCCAGATCTGCAACAGCAAGATTAGCGAAATCAATGGTGCAAGACTTGTTTTTTCAGAAGGCATTTCATTTGATGTCTGAAACCTAATTTAGATTTTGGAGCAGTCATTTGGTAGTCAGATTTAGATGATAAAGTGCTTGTCCAATTAGTGAAAATGAGTAAGATTTTCCTTTAAGCTTTATTGGTCACCTATTAAATTAGCACAAGAGATGCCTCCCCATGTGCTGGAGAAGAAAGAGATAATTTTGCATGCCAGTGACAGCCTGCTAAGAATTCAGTCAAGTTTTCCTGGAAAAAAAAAGATTTTAAATGCCTCTGTAGAGAACATGGTTGGGGGCTTTTTCACCCCAGTTGAGGGCCAGCTGATGGAATGAGAAGTATGCAATTATCTGCAATTCAGAAGCTCCCGCCATCGCGGTGGAAATCAAGAGCCCGTGCTCAATCCCAATATAACTTCTTCCTAATTCATTCAGTTGTGCCACACTGGTTATTCAAGGACACTGAGGCGGAAGGCGGAACTGAGAGGAAGAAGGCCATCTGTCTTCTGGTCCCCTCTGTAGCAGGCCTCCATTGCTCCTGGCTACCAGATTTCAATGGAGATGCTGGCATTTGACAAGTACTATGGCATCCACAGTACAATTCTCTGCTGACTTTCACATGGCAGGCAAAGGTAAAGACCTACCCAGAGTATTTGTCAAGGAATCCTCCTTAAAACAAGCAGCCAGTGAGGATAAGGGTTTAGCGTGTGTGGTACTTCAACAAGTCTGTTGGAGAAACACTGGCTCCTCATGAAGGTGCTCAAGAGAATGTTCTTGTACCCCCAGGCAAGTCCTCAGCGTTTTTGGGTTTGTTTTTTTATTTCCGCTCCAAAATGGGATGCCTCCCACAAATGCTAATGGCAGCAGGGCCATATGGGTGGGAAGGTGTGGCGGAGCTGATGCACTGCAATCTGAAAGTGCTAAAATAACAGCTAGTTCAGGCAGTAATTTCAGACAAATCCACTATTTATAGCTAGTCTGGACTTTCTGGCTAGAGATGGGCAGACCAAGTTTCCATTGTGGCACTGAGTGAATGATCACGGTGCTCCTTCGTGCTGGTTGGCATTGTCCAGGGTGGCCGTTGCTAGAACAGGCCTGTTATTTGGCAAGCTGGATGAAAAAGCAAAGAAAAGGTGGGGTGAGTGTATTGTCAGTATTACACTGGCCATATTCTCCCTGTTGATAGTAAAGTGGGTTTAAAACAATGAACAGTGTGGACTATGTGTGACAATTAGGCTTTACAGCTCAATGCATAAAAGTGCTTTTCTCACCATTACTCTTTCTATGTTTAAGCGCAAAACTAATGAAAGTGGGATGAAATAAAAACCGAGAAATCACACATATAAGCTTAGGTAAATAAACCTCTTTGCAGATTTTACATGCAGGTTCAATATGAACCACCAAGGATGTTATTTTAAAAAAGCTTGAAGTTCCACATTACTAGCAGGGGGAGTTTTAAAAATATTCTGGAAATTGATCTATTTTAATGTATTGTACAATTAAGCATGCTCTTAAATATTGTTTGGCTAGCTTTGAAATCCAGGAATTTTAACCAGTTTGCTACAGCAACATCCATAGAAGTCCTCCATGGTAGCTCCTCTAAGGTAGCTTCGCTGGTTCACTTTCCATTTTACTACACTCAACACTAACAGACATAATCAACCCTGAACACGCCAGCGCATGCTTCCTTTGTTAACGCCAGGACACACAGGCGAAGATAAAACTTGTGTTCGTGTTTGTGCACGGACTTCCCATCAGAATCCGCATCTTTCTTTTGGCCTAAATCCTAATTGACCGCTGTAGGTGGCTTGAATCAGGTGGTAGATGGAAAATACTTGTTCCACAAAACAGCATGAGCTAAATCATCTCTGCCGCTCTCAGAGATACATTTTAATAAGGAGAAAAAATTATTCAAACACGCCGATGAGCTCCTCTTTCTAGTTTTCCTGTTCCCCTCTGATTTGAAGCAATGCTGAAAAATTCTGCTTAGCTGGACAAGTAGAAAAAAAATTCTGTTGCTGTTCCATGATTTAATAAAGATGGGATGGCCGCTGGCGTGATGGAACCACTTTAGAATATCAATTACCATAATCTGATTCTCCCACATCTCTCCACTTTTTTTTTTAAAGCAGTCCAAATATAACTGCTTTGAAAAAGACACAGTGAAGTGAAAAAGAGGTTGCGGGACTTTGCAGTAGAACAAGAGACTACCACAGACATGAATGAGGATGCACAAGGATCAATATATTTTTCTGCTGAGAAGGTTCAGGGGTTTCTGCTGAACAAATGGTTACTACAGCGGTGACAATGATCATTACATCACCAAGTAGGTCTCAAACGTTTCAGAAACCACAACATAAAAGAACTCAATGATAGGTTTCAGTCAGCAAAGGGGTTTACATCCATAGGAAAAGCATCAACATCTAAAAAGAAGAAAGTGGGCTAATAAAAGATTCTGGATCATTATCAGTTGTTGAGATGATGCTGGAAATTATGTCTGGGTGATGTTCGACTGAAACATAAAAACGAGGACCTGAGGAACATTTACTTATGATCTTGGCTTTCCTGTTTGTTGAAGGAGAAGGGGAGGTCATCCTGACCTCAAGAGTCAATGCAAAGATGTCCGCTGAAATTCTGGACACTTTTCTCATTTCAACAATAGAAAACAGGTTTGGTGACGAAGTCATTTTTCAGGATGGTCAATCATCTCTGCAGGAAAGGGAGATCAACTCAAAAGACATGGCTAGCAAACAGTCCAGATCTTAGTCCCAAAAGGATTTGTTTAAGGTATGTTGAGACAGAAAAAAACATCCATCAAGTATCCACCATTTTTTCCAGGCATTATAAAAAAAGTGTGCTAAATAAAACACTGTGTACTAAAATTAACAGAAAAATATATTATGTGTGTTCACAGAAAATCAGCAAAACCTAATTAGGAGTACGTTCTATTGCAGCTAACCCTCTGCTAGCACCGAGTCAGGACTATAATCACTCTCACATGACTGTAATTGTCTGCCTCTCAGTGTGCGCTGGGGTGTGTGAGTGTGTATGTCCTGCTTCTTGGAGGACAAAGTTATGACAGTCATGAGTCTAACAGCAGGCCCCAGATAAAGACAGACAGTCGTGTGGGGAGTGTAACAGAACAATGAGAGGATGACTCCCACTGAGCACTCTGCTTCCACTGTCGTTCTAACCATATACAGTATACAGTGAAACGAAACAATATTGCTCAAGGACCATGGTGCTACACACAAAGAAACACTCTACACCACAGGGCTACAGGGCATGAAATAACAACTAGAAGGAAAGTGCAAGAAAACTGTAGCTAGTTTGAATGGATTCATTATTAGGACAGATACTGTATTCTAGCAGCAGATTCGGGAAGTGCAGAAAAATGCAAATATAGAGGGAGACAGCAATAAATGATAGTTGTGCGATTAATGGCAGGACAGAGAATGTTTATAAATGCTGATGGCATCATCCATAGAGGGATTGGGACGGTATGCAAAATGCAGGGGCTCTAGTGATGGAGGTAGCTGTGATTTTACATGCCTCACGACAAGCTTCTCAAAGCACTACTGGACAATAGTCATTGAGGCAGGACACTGATGACTCCTTTGGAATGGGGATAATGTTAATGGCTCTGAAGTACGTTGGAACGATGGTGGTGTTCAGAGAGATATTGGTGGTGGTGTTCAGAGAGATATGTTTGTATGAACAACTACCAGACGTTCTGCACTTCCTCTGAGCACATGCCCAGGACTGTTGTCTGGTTCTGTGGGTTGACTCCAAACAGAGTTTTCCAGACAGAGCACGTAATCATTGGTGGGTGGGATGGCCTCCTCGCTGCCATGACATTTTGCCTTTTAAAAACATGATTTAGCACATCTGGACAGGAGGCTTCGCTGTCACAGGCAGGTAGAGATGCTCTGTAGTTGTTGGTGGCCTGGATGCCCTGCCACAGGCGCCGTGCATCCCCAGTGTCTTGAAAGTGGCTGTGGATTTTCTAAGTATGTGTGCACTTCGCTGCACTGTTGGCCAGGGACAGGTTGGTCCTTGCTGTTGTCAGGGCAGCCTGATCTTCTGATCTAAAAAGTGGCTGACTTGAGATTTGCATGGTTGAAATTTTTGGTGAAGATAAACAGCTGATAGCTCTGTAAATTTCAGCCAGCTGTTGTTATCCATAAAAGGTGGCTTGTGGGATGTATACTGTGACTATGAGTGAATTCCCAATAAATAAAATGGTTTACATCTCATCATAAAGTCTTAAAAGCACAGAACGGAGGTGGGGGAATGAAAATATATTAACATGGATATAAATGATTTCCTACAACACAACGTCTCATTGCCATGTTTTTGTGTGAATCTCTGTCTATATCCATCTTGCCTCTGACACAGGTGTGCATCAGAGGTGTCAGAAAAGGTCCCTGAGTGTGGGCTCAATTTAGATTTGGTGCAATTTTGATCTAGTTGGTGACATTTCACGCTTCTTCTTGCAAAAAGTCACACCTCCAGGGCTCCATCGAGAAGCAGCTTAATTGGTGCTCATGTGAGATGCATAATAACGCTCTGATATGCACCGCTAAGATCAACGTCACACGGTGACTCAAAAATCTCATTGCTTTGAAGGGGGAAAAACAACAACAATGGGAAAAAAGCCCCATGAGAAACACAGTGAGGAGAAAGAATTAAAAGTAGAGCACTGCAGACAGAGTGCACACCTGTCTAGAATTTTTGATCACTCTGTTTGGGGCACCTGACCAAAATGAACAAGGGTCACATCTCCAGAGTGGCACATAATTGATTGATGTATTGTCAGTCATAAGATGGATTGGGATGCCAAGCTTTCAGCAGCCTCAGAGATTTTAGAGCAATGGTGTGAGCTGTAATAAATACTTCTGGAATACAACCCCACCCCCATGACAGAATGAGCATGAACCTTAATACCACATTTGCTAGTTCTTATAAGCTCAACAAAAGAGCATTTTATCCCAAAGTGGTTCACGATTGCAGTCACTCCTAGTAGCCTCTGATACAGGTAAATAATTTCCTGCCTCTTGACCCATGAAGCCATGGCAGTTCAAAGGGCCGACTCAGAGATTGCAATTCTTTATGCACTCTCTTGTTGTGCAAGCAGAGGAAGGTGGTATCGATTTGTAAAGCCCTGAAGGCCTGTTTGGAATAATGATCCTTACTGTTGTAGCCTGAACCGCATGTGTAAAACACAATTTGTTGTCATGAGACAGTGAAAAACAATAAGGCGAGGTGAAGAATAACCAAACTACAGCTCAATTTTAGATGACTGCCTCAACCAGAGTGGAATACATGATGGCAGTCAGGAGAACAGGGTCTTCCTGAACTGTAGGGGCACTGTGGCAGTAGTGTTAGGGATTTTGGCTGTCGAAAGAAATATATTTCTTTTCATTTTGAGATGATGACAATAATAATAATAATTTTGGTAAAACAAATGCCTAAAATGCCTATTTTTATAGTGTAAACCCTAAATATGCCCCCAAATATGCTTTTCATTTTAAACTCAGTATGTAATGGTAAATCCTTATTCACCTCTTTTAATTTAATTTACAGTAATAAAAATATATAAAATATTGTTTATAAAATATTAACAGAATTTATTATTAAGTCATAATAATGAATCTCCTATTTCTCCTGTTTGTAGTACTATGAAATAAACAATTGTATGTAATAAGAGAACAGAATACAATGGAGCAATACAATAATATTGTTACTATCAATATAACATAAAGCTTTAGTTTTTTAAAGCATTCTTAATCATTATGAATTTTTTCAAGTCAAATACTCTTGCCTTTTGTGATGCATGTTTGAGTCCATATTGTGTCCACACACAAGTTGAACCTGATTGGCTTTATTCTGCTTTATCACACAAGATCTAGATTAATCACACACATTTTTGCAGCAAAGGTATCTAAACATTGAAATCAATTTTGGCATATGAGTAAAAGAGAAATCAACATTTCAGACTTTCAACACCTCTTTTATTTAATAACTGTTCCTACACTGTTCATGTGCAGTAATGGTCACAGGAATCAAATATATGACCTCCCAGGTCACCAGGTCACTAATGTAATACCTCCGTAATAGCACTGAGATATGCTACCGTGAAGCAGGGCACAGGCTACTTCAAATCATGCCATGCATCGTGCTGATGTTTACTAGCTTCAGATAGCATTCCGCAAACCGCAGAAAAAGGTATTTTAGAATGAGAATCAGAAAAAATGATTGATCCCAGAGGAAACTGCTTACTTAATGACTGCAAAGACACACGCTCCAGTTAGGACATACACTCATATGCCCTTGAACTGTGCACTAAAGACAGTGTGTAGAAGCAAACAAGTACATGTACAGTAACAAAAGAGCTTTTTAGATATTAATCACCATAAACCAGTGACCCGAACGCAAGATAGATCAGATAAACCAGCTTCCCTAACACTAGGTAGCACTGAATCGAGGACTGTGGAACTGCACTCCTTCAGAGTTTAGTGTCGCCTCCTGGGAGTGGTCTTTTTAGCATCTCCTTATAGGGATTTAAACAAGGGTGAACAGGTGTGGATAAGAGATTTGTCCTGAAGGAAAAGTGAAGACGTTTGTGCGTTGAACCTGACTGTGAAAACACACTTCAAAAGAAAAAACAAAAGAAGTGAGGAACAGCAGCTGCCTGCTGAAGCTCGGAATTCCACCTGGCTTAGATGCGAGGTAGTGTGAAATGGAAAGACGGATTCTTAAACTGAAACATGAAAGTTACCATTAAGTCATACGTGAACACACCACAGCACACGGTGTGAACAGCGCAAAATTCTTCCTTTTGCATTAAACCCATTCACCAAGTGAAGCAGCAGGCAGCCAGGTACACAGCACCCAGGGAGTGGTGTGTGGGGACGGTACCTTGCTCAAGAATCCCTCAGTGGTGCTTAGCAGTCTTGGGAATCAAACCCATGACTTCCTGTTCACAGGGTGAACTACCTAACCACTAGGCTACCAGCTTCCCCTGAGATGAGGAGGTAAAGACCGAGGTCCAGAGTGTGTAATTTTGTCAAAAATAGCCTCTCAACCATGTCTGTGGACGTCCAATTTAGCCAGCAGAGGAGATGGTCACACCCTCCTTGGTATTCCAGGATTACAAAGATGAAACCCAAGGCCAGGGCTTGGAATAGCCTTCTCTACCCCCACCCCACCCCACCCCACTTCCCAACACACACAAGACCACTGAATCAGTCTGCCACGGCACCAAACGGCAGGGACAGTGAGACGTTATCTGTCCCCGGCTCCACCCCCCACCACCCTCCTGCGCTCTGATCTGGGCCCTAACGGCCATTTCTGTAAATAAGTGTTGACACAGTATCACCCGGCCTGCAAAATGCCACAGCTGTTCCAGGCAGAAATAGCCTCGTCTTGAGGTGTCCAGAGAAAACATTTCATTTAAAACGCATAAACAAGTAAAAGGTGATGAAGGGACAGTTTCTCTCCTGAGAATGAAACACATGAGGTGCTACCTCAGAGGTTTAATGGGTCTACAGAAACCCGCCACTGATTTATGTCCAGCAGGTAACAGTTTTCTTATGTACTTTGAGCACAAAAGAAGCTAAATTGTAGCCGCGTATTGACCCAGAAATGCCTGTGTGTGAATGGATGCTTTGTACAGAGTCTATGAGAACTAACAGGAGGTACAAGGAGTCAGAAGGTGAAGACACAAACAATACCTGAATGGGGTATGTTTACATGTACATGTGCACATATACATATCCGTATACAATACATACACACACATGAAACAGATGTATGCTGCAGTACTGAGACTGTATAAAAACAAACTCTGTGTGTGTGTGTGCATGTGCTGCATCAGACAGAAGTGGAGAAGAGGGTCATCTCTAATCATCGGTCTGGGCACTAGCTCTGATCACATGCTCAGTCACATGACCTTTGATTCCTCTCCTGTCCTGCAACGGCTCCAGTTGTGGCAGCTGTCACTTGAGTGTGAAATATAAACAAGCAAAAACTCTCTCTCTCTCTCACACACACACATGATACATACCAGATTTATTTTGCAGTTGAATAATTTTTCTCATTAATTTTATTTACAAAACTAAACTGACATAGGGTGTGTGTGTGTGTGTGTGTGTGTGTGTGTGTGTGTGTGTGCGTGCGTGTGTGTGCGTTTGATAGGCAGGAGCTCTTCAGCAGGCATCCTTTGTGGTTAAAGTTAAAGCTGCATTAGCAATGATGGACTTATTAGAACCTGAAATAACAAATCAAACAAAGGCGTTTCCAATAAAATGGTCAATTAGTGAAATAACAGCCACTAGGTGAAGTGGCTAGTTCATTTAAGCACAAGGCAAATGCTTCTAATAAAGTGGCCATGGAGTAGATCTACAAGGTTAGTGGTTCTAATGAAGTGTCCAGTGGGTAGAAGCATAAAGCAGGTGTTTCCTATAAATTGGATGATGCGTGAGTAGGTAAGAGCTTCATTCTGTCAGTGTCTGGAGTTTTGTGCAGAAAGGAGCATCTTTGCTCAGTGTTTGTGTAAATGTCAGTGTGTAAGCACGTATTTCACACATGAGTGTTGCCCTTGTGCTCGCCAAGGACAAAGCTGAGGATACATGCGCGCATGCACACACACACAGCACACACCCACACACACACAGACCATATGTGTGAAATAATGCACCAATAAGCTTAAGAAAATAACAGCAGTAGCTAATCTTTCCCCACCCATGTTACACACTCAGTTACACACACTCAACCTGTTCCACCTTTAGCTCAGCCTCAAATACACATACATACACACACACACACACACACACACACACACACACACACACACACACACACAGTCACCGCCTTTGAGGTCTGTCCA
>JBBPDC010068339.1:0-10741 GCA_037974485.1 Hemigrammopetersius urotaenia
CATGAAATAAGGCAATAAATAAGTAAAAAACTAAAAAAGAGCACAGTCTGTGCGGAGCGGTCAGGAAGGCGTCTGGATGTGGCCGCGCCATACCGGAAGACGAGCAGTGCTTGAAGTTCTGAGAGGATGAGAAGTGACATGCTGCTTGAAAAGCTGTCTATGGCTAACAGAGTAGATACCACTGAGAGTTCATAGACGTAAATTTTGTTGGAAGAGTAACTGAGAGTCTGTTTTCCATAGACAACAGGATCAGGAACAGCAATCTTCGATGGAGCTTTAAGCAGCAGTTTGCCCCTGGTGGGGTTAAGAGCATGTGGGAGTTATAAGCTGCCAAACCAGTCGAGGGCATTTTGGCATGGGGCCCCAGTGATTGCAGGTCCAGGAATGTAGTGACCTGGGGTCTCATGAGGATCAGTCGGGCTAGACAAATTTACAGCAGTTCCCCTCAAACAAAGAAAACAGAGTAGAGAATAGTATACAGATAATTATTTAAGGGGTGCAAGTTAAGACTTCGGTGACCTCATGAAAGCAGCCTAGCTAGAAGGGGTAGAACCGAGAGGTATGATAGGCATGAGAGCTCCCTCAGACGCAGGCAGTGAGGAGTGGCGAGGTGACAGCACCAGTGTTCCAGTTTTCTTGAATTCTCCATGCCCACCACCCCACAGCTCTATACCCTTCATTTAGCAGAAAGAATTCATTACAAGTTACAATAAACAAGTAGGTTTTCAGCCTACTTGTTTTTGGGTGCAGGCCATTCAAGGCTTTATATGTCTATCCATCCATCCATTCATCCACACATCCATCTATTTATTAATCTATCTACCTATCTGTCCTTTGATCTGTCTCCTTTCATTCTCAAGATACAATGTTGCTCTTGAAAGAATAGGAGGGTCACCTGTGTGTTGAGATGATTAGAGTGGGAAAAAGGGACATGAGGAGTTTTGCTGGAGCTGTTCACAGGACAGTTCTGACATAGGAGAAACAAATATACCAATGGAAAAGTAGTTACATCAAGTCTCGGTTCATATAGGTTAATCAATTTCCGCCACTTGTTTTGAAACATGCTTTCAAGAGGGTGATATGCAGAACTGTAGTAACAACAGAGGGATAAAGCTGATGAGGCCACAACATAAAGCTATGTGAATGAGTGGTGGAAGCTAGATGATGATCAGTGAGTAGCTGTGTGGTTTAATGCTGGCAAAGAACTCTACAGATGCAATGTTTGCTCTGAAGGATTTGATGTAGTAGTACAGAGAAGGTCAGAAGGAGTTGCACTGTCTTTATGTAGAAGAGGTCTGTGGGAGAGTGGTATATGTACAGGGCTATGAGTGGTATATGTACGAGGATATGTATCAATGACAGCATTGAGGTCTGCAGTAGAAGTGACTGGTGTAGTCAAGGTGGGGGTGGGTTTACACCGAGGATTGGCCTTTCTTGTTCGCTATGGTGATGGACAGGATGACAGATGAGATCAGACAGGTGTTCCTGTGAAATATGTTTGCAGATGACATTTTGATCTGTACTGAGAATTGAGAGCAAGTTGAGGAGAGTAGAGGTGGCGAAGGTGGAAAAGTTCAAATACTTGGGGTCAACAGTCCAGAGTAATGAAAAGTGTGAAAGAGAGATGAAGAACAGTGTACAGACAGGGTGGAATGGGTAGAGAGTGGTGGCAGGAGTGATTAGTGATGCCAGCAAGAGTGAAAAGGAAGGTGTATAGGACACTAGCGAGACAAGCTATGTTGTCTGGCTAGATAGGTTGGAGATTAAAAGACAGGAAGCATAGCTGGAGGTGGTATTAAAAATGTTATGATTTGCACTGGAAATGATGAGGATGGACAGGATCAGGAATGAGTTCATTAGATTGTTAGTTGAGTTTTCGAGACATTTGTCAGGAAAAGACAGAGAGGCAAGATTGCATTGGTTTGGACACGTGTTGAGAACAGACTCTGAATATGCTGGGAGAAGGATGCTGATCATGACGCTGCAGGGATGAGGAAAAGAGCAGGGCCTGGTAGGAGGTTTCTGGATGGTGAGGGAGGACATGCGAACAGTTGGCGTGAGAGAATAAGATGCTGAGGATGGAAGAAAATGGAGATGTGGCACGAGCCTTCAAATGCGCTGCCAAGTGCAGATCTGGCTGTCATGGATCACTGCCCCGTAGCGCAGCTGGAGAAGCAAATTTACAGGAACCTTCAGGACCCAAAGACCTATTGAATGTGACCAGTCCCAAAACTCTCCTCCACGGAGAACCAGTGTGACAGTCCTGTGAGCTCGAACATTCCAACTGGCACTGCTCCGCGGGGCAAGCACTGGCACTTCAGACTTTACAGGCTGATAGGTCCTCTTGCTACTTATCATGCCTCGTCACTAACGACTCATAAAACCGCCAAAACAAGGGAGGGACAGAAAAAATATCAGTGGCGTTTATGTTTTAAAACTGTTCTTGTGCTTTTAAATCATGACTATGCTCTAAATATGACATTTAAAATATTGTTGCATACCCTCCAAAAAGTGAGCAGTTGCACCCCTGCACCTCAGTTACAACAGTCCATGTGAAACAATGATACCAGAGCTGCTCAGTAGTCTATAAAGCGCATGTGATATGATAGCGGAGACATTTTAAATAGATGGGCTTTTTTGACATAAATTAAACTAAGCCTCGTGGCAAACAATTTGACTTGAGCATTTTTTGTAATCAAATTATTCGAGTTACTTGAATTATTGTTTCAGCCTTACTGTGGAATGCAAATACTGTGGAGTGCATTACTATTTAATAGTAAGTAAGCTGGCTTCATCAAACCTTTAGAGCTTTAAGAATTTTGGTGATTATAAACTGAAGCATATTTAGGATTCTCCAAAAGGTATGAAAGAGAGGAAACCAACACGAGGATGGCCCTATGAATGTGCATAAATTTGTGGGGACACGTTTGTGTTTATGTTCATAATTCAAACTGTGCAACTGCTTAAATATGGGAGACGTTAAATGTTTCCAGTTCATGCATATGGCAGTTGGTAGGAATATGAAGCAAATTTTTGTTTAACAAACTATTCATCAGCAGCAGTCAGTTGCCTGCTCTGCATGCCACTGGTTATGGGCCATAGTTGTTCTTGGTTGATTGCAATGCCATAATCCACTGAACTATCACAACCCATCAACCTCTCTGGATTGCAAGACCTGTATGATTTTTTTTTTATGCTCAGGTTCATACTTAGCTATAGGAATATTAATCACTTAATCAAAAGTTTGCTAGTTTATCGTAGGTTAGACATGTTTGATATACAGGAATGCTGTGTTACACTACTGATACAAAGGTGAGTACTCTCCCCACTTCTGTACACTTGACACTTCTGACTGCGTGACCACTCATGGTTTCAACACCATTCTAAAGTTTGTCAATGACACTGTGGCATTGGGCCTCATCTCCAATAACGATGAGATGGCCTACATGCATGAGGTGGAGGAGCTGGTGGTGGACTTCAGAAGGAGACAGCAGCAAGAGTATAAGCCCCTAATTATCTGTGGAGAAGGTGATAGCCCTCACGTATCTCAGCATCCACATCTCATCAGACCTGACATGGACTGAATACATTAATGTCCAATTCAAAAGGGCTAGGCAGCACCTGTATCCTCTCTGACAGCTGAGGAAGTTTGGGATCTCTCGAGTGATCCTTAGGGCTTTCTATTCAGGCACTGTGGAGAGCATACTAATATCACATCATGGTTTGGGAATAGTTATTCGCTATTCAAAGAGTGATCCATGTGGCAGAACACTGCTTCAGGTCTGCCCTCCTTTCCCCACAGGAGATTAACACCAGGAAATGTACGTCCAACTCGGATCATAAAGGACTCGTCCTATCCAAGCATTGGACTGTTTTAACTTCTGCAATCCAGCAGAAGTTTCCGGCACTATCATGGCCAAAACAGATTTATATTTAATTCTAAAATTAAAATGTGTTGAAACACTCTTTTTTTCCACACAAAAAAGGAGTGTTTCAGGATACATTTCACTATGTGTTACACTAGTAGAACTATGCATGTGACAAATAAAGAATCTTGAATCTGACATAACTTTATGGACCATTCAAGGTCAGGTCACATAGTCTGAAACAGATGAGTTTCCACATTGTATTTCACAAACACTGATTCAGGAAGCTACATCTTCAAGAGATCACTGGGCGTTGCAATTATGAGGGTATCACATTGCAAGGGCAGCTAGCCAAAAACTAATACTAACACTAAATCTTTATTAGCAACCCACTGTTCTTTAAGCTTTATGATGTATTTCCATCTAATATTTCTAGAACAGATAAATCAAAATCAGAAAACTGAAGGAAATTGCCTATGTAGTGACTTCCATGACACACAGAGACACAGAGACAGTAACAATATAATATAAATTCTAAATAAAATCTAAATTAAAAATCTGTAGAAAGAAAAAAGATCAACATGAATACCCTGTACTACATACAGAAATCTTTGGTATAAATACTATATATATTAGTAACGCAATATAAAACTACTGATGCAAATAGTAGTTTGGAGTAAGTTATTGCACTTAGAAAATCAGTAGTAAAATTGAGTAATGAAAAGGTAATATTAATCTAATAATAATAATAATAATAATAATAATTTTTATTTATATAGCGCCTTTCCAGAGCTCAAGGTCGCTTTACAGTAGGTATGGTGGAAAAAAGAAAAGATGAAATAAACAGACAAGTAACAAATATGCAGAAAGTCAAATACAACAAGATGTAGGGAACAGGGAAGAATGACAAAAAGAGGTTACAGTTTACATATCAGATGTGTAGCATTCAGAGAACAGATGAGTTTTGAGTTGTGTTTTAAATTCCGTGATATTGTTAACAGAACGGAGGGTTCCAGAGTTTTGGCGCATAGACACTGAATGATCTCCCGCCCATGGAGGAGAGGCGAGACGGTGAGGAGGCTAGAGTCGGAAGAGCGTAATGAGCGGGTAGGAGTGTACGCTGGTAGCGTAGTGGTTAAGGTGTTCGCTCTGCGGTCAGGAGGTTGTGGGTCTTTGCGGGTTAAATGCAGAGGAAGAATTTCATGCTATGGCGTGTTCAGATATGACATAATGGTCACTTTCACCAAGATCTAAATCCAAACTGATAAAATCCCCTCCAAAAGCCCCACTCCTGAAAATAGCAGTCCAGCAAAAAGGGAAACCCCCAGTGATTGAGTCTAACTTTGTGTTGCACAATCAATAAACATAACATTCCCTTTAATATCAATTCTATCATTCTTTTTTATAAATAAGAGTATTAAAACAAATGTGCAGTACTGTGCAAATATCTGCCCCTTCAACCAGGTAGATTTAGACATTTTCACAGAACACAGTACAGATGTAGACATTTGCAGAGTGCCTAAAGATACAAAGTGCCCAGATAAAGGTGTTCCGACTACTCAGCGTTCAGCACCACCAGTATACTGAGCACCGCCTGATCATCTGATATCATCTGCTCCTGTTTCTTCACTGGTTAAGGCTTTAAGTTAGATGTGCTTTGTTATAATTAAATGATTCATACATAGATCACTGTGTGACTTAACAAACAAAAAACTTAAATCAAATTTCTTTGAAATAAAAGCATCCCTCTGAAACTGGTGGGATTCAGAGTCTGGACTGAAATGTGAGGAGGATAACTATAATTCAAGACTACATTAAACATATTTATATAGGTGTATTCTCCCCCTAGGACTCATTTATTTACACACATTGAGTTTAATGATGTGCTTTCTGCTTCCCAGTGTCGTTTTTGTGTCGTTTTTGTGTCGTTTCCCGGATTAGTTGTGTGTAAAAGTTTGCACTTGTGACCTTAAATGTAAATAAGTCACACTTCCTCTAAAGATACTCTTCTGCACACTTTAATACACATTTACTGTTCATTTACTGAATAACACTGACATGTCGAATGTTTCCAGTTTCAATTATGAATCAAATCATTAAAATGTCTTTCAGTTAAAACGTCTTTTCTTTATTGTTTCCTACTTTCCTTCTCTCTTTCTTTTTTTTTTCTTTCCTTTCTCTCTGACTTTCTCTTCTCTTCTCTTTCTCGCCCTCTCTTTCTCCGTGTTTGTTACTGAGTAACAAACACTGAGTAAATAAAAAAACTCTTATTTTGTACAATATTAAAGCTTTAAAAGTCCTCCTGAAAAGGTGGAATGAAGACGGTCAGGACTTACCGAGAGACGCTGTCCGTCGCAGCACGAGCGCCAGAATCCCAACACGCGCGTACACACATACACACACGCGCGCACAAACACAGAACTACTTTCACTTTCCCTCGTCCTCGCGCTCTGGCCGCGATGCTTCAGCTGATGAGATCTGATTGATTCACATGACCAGGATCGAAAGTCTACAATGGCCATAAAATCTGTACAGACTTTTCCATTCCGACCTGCTCATCTCCAGCCATGTGACCGCCTACATAAAACACCTTTATTATTCTTATTATTGTACCTAAAATTGTTTGTGAGAAAAGTGTAAAGCTGTACATTCAGTGCCAGTTATGTAGCTCCCAAATCCTGTAGTTCTGAAACTGCTAAACTTAGGGTCAAAAACGACGTATTAACACAACAATGTATACAAATAATAGTTATAAATATGGGTAAACCATTTAAAAATGTGTAAAAAAAAGTGTGAAAAACAAAAGATACACAGTTTTGTTCTTATGATTCACGTTTGTTTACTTATTTTGTGATTTTTGAGAAAAGAAATGTCAAAATGTAACATTATACTGTGTAATAACATTAAAGTCAAATGAATAGAAACGTGCATTAAATGTTTTGTTCCCGGTTTGAGTTATGAATCAAATCATTAAAATGTCTTTTGGAAGAAAAAAAAGAGAAGAAATCTCGACATTCACTCACAGCAGCATGTTCCAGGAGAAAGTTAGGGTTAGTTCGTATTTTAAATAATCTTTTTTATTGTTCTATAAACGTCTGAAGTGGCAGTAAGAGCACACGTTTGAGAAGACGTCTTCAGCTTTACTGAGACGCCTTTGTCTGGTTAATCACACCAGAATGCGGCTTTTGCCTTCGTCCTGGTTCAGAATATTACTAAATAATATTAATAATATTTAAACCATAATATTATTATTCAGAATTAACGTTGAAAATGTATTATTAATTACCTTTATCACTGAATGATACGTTTGGCTCTTTGGATCCAGTCGTGCTTGAAAGACAGCATGAAGTTCAGAATGGTTTATTTTTCACCCCTCATTGTTCTTTATCTAGAACCACACTGTGTCACAAATGCACAGATTTGAACAAACTAGATGGATTCACCTTTATCTGGGCACCTTTAGACAATTTAAGTATCTTTAGGCAGTTTGCAGTCTGTCTCAGTAATGTTATCTACTCAATTTACCAAAGACACACTCTATGGACAAACGTATTGAGACATCTCAGACGACCCTTTACTTCCAGTGAAGGGCGATCCTAATGCTTCGGCAAACCAAGACACTTTGGGTAAAGCCATGCCTCCAACTTTGGGGACTCGATTTGGGGAGGAACTTTTTCTGCTCCACCAAGACTGGACCCTAGCGCACAAAGCGAGCTCCGTGAATACATGGTTGGATGAGTTTGGAGTGGAAGAACTTGACAGGTCCACACAGAGCCCTGACCTCAGCCCGCCAAACACCTTTGCGATGAACTGGAACGAGATTGTGAGCCAGACCTTCTCCTCCAGCATCAGTGTCTGACCTCATGCTCTACAGAAGGAATGGATTTACATAAAAACATTCCATTCCCACAGATATTCCCACAGAAAGTACTTTTATCCAGAGTGTGAATTACCCTTCCATAATTGGGGGGTACTGCCTTCCTTACACTGTTAAGAAACCCCCGCAAAATTGCTATTTTGTCTCTTTTGGGGGGGTCTGGGTCTCGATCCGGGGGTACAGTACCCCCCAGTAACCCTCTGTAATTAGAACCATGCTTTTACCCATATAGTGTAAGACAGTCTGACGGACAGAAAATAGCTTATTTAAAATATAAAGCAACGAGGAGTGGCTCGAGACCTTTGCGCAGTACTGTGAGGTTGATTAATATTATTAGAATATTTTATTAAATTATTTGCAGTGTATCTGCTGGGTGTGCGGGATCGTTTTGAATCTTCTTGTGTTTTAGAAGCAAAAAATACTCAAGATGTTTGTCGGCCATTTTTTATTTTGTCATCTATCGTTGCGTGACTGGTGCAGCAAGTCTGCGGCTGCGGACGCTTCCAGTTTCGTTATGATGGCGCCAGACTAACCTTTCACCTCATTCAAAGCAGCAGCGTTCAAACATTCACCAACACCTAGTTAGTGCTACCTCTCCTGGAGTGAGGGGAGATCGAGCCAAAAAGTAAATCAAGAAGACGAGGACAAAAGTACAGTGACATTTTTTATTTGTTTTGCACAGAAAATCGAATTATATAGACAAAACAATAAAAAAAAACAGTGTTCAGTTTACAGTATTTACAATATTAATTCCTGATTGTTCAGAGGTTTGTGCTGGATAGTAGGTGTGCGCAGCCCTGAAGACTGATTTGTAGCCGAAGCGTTTTCACTTTCAGTCAAAAGCCTTGCAGGTTACACTACTGTTGCACTTGCTTTCTTCCACAAACCTCAAACTCACACACAAAGTACACAGATCACACCCCATATAAGTGGTTTCCTGTAAGAATTTGCATAATCTGCGTGTATAAACTGATTTTCCTGTACATAAATGATCAGTGTCTTAAAGTAACAGTAACAGTCAGAAACGCCAAGTGACAGCAGAGAGTAAAAGTGAGTGCAAAAACCTAAAAAGAGCCCTTTACACCGTTGCGTGGAAAAGAAAGAATGCGGATGTTCTCTCAGCCTGATGCTCCTCCTACAACCTCCCGTTTGAAGAGATGATCAGTTTAATCCCTTAGGACTTATTAGTAAAACTGGCATTCGCTCTGCTACATGCTCGCCATTTTCTGTTCTTTCACAGGGTGCGCTGCCGCTCGGCCCCCCTCCGGGCCCCCCTCTGGGCCCCCCTCCGGGCCCCCCTCTGGGCCCCCCTCTCTCTGTGAGATCTGTTTGGAATCTCTTGTGTTTTTTTCGTTTTTTTTCCCTAGAACCTACAATAAAAGAAATTTGGGTGGACTGGGACAAAAAACGAAAAACGGCCCTGGACTTACTTACTAGCTCAGCCAGATGGGGGTGGGCCGACCGGGGAGGGGTGGGGGTGGGTCGACCGGAGATGGGAGGGGTGGGGTGGGGTGGTGGGCTTACGCACAGCTCAGGCTGATGGCCGTGCACCAAACGGTCATTCTGGACTTTTGCAGAACGCAGAGATTGCCAGTCCGCCTCTGGTTGCACAAGATGCCAGTAGTGTTTATTATTATTACATGTCTATTAATGTACGATAACAAAACTCAGCATGGCGTCTTATAAGGAGCTGTTTTGCCGTATGATGACAATTTACCGAGTTTGAGCTCGAGTTCTAAGGGCTAACTTCTCTGAAACCCAGAACACAACAGAACTGAACCCGTTGGGTTTCTTTCACAATATTGTCAAAAATGCCCTTTTCAGAATAAACCTGCATCTCCACATGCTGAACCTTCCTCACCGGGGTTCTTCGGTTATTTCTCCAATCTGCTTATGTTTCCTCCAACAACTCTCAAGTGCTCTTAGACCACATCCTATCAGCTAACGGATGCAGAAAGCATCTGGAGATGGGAGGCGGTGATAATGTGCTTCTGGACTCCTGCAGGGAACAACGATCTTCTCCGGGATTTTCCACGAACTTCCTCCAGTTTTACTTTTGCTTTGATTTAACAAGCGTTTCTACCGACATCATCCTTTCACATCACACAAACACACACACCGCCTTCCAACATCACACAGAATTTTTAAAGATTAAGTTCAACAATGTTTTACAAAATCACAAGAACATTAATGAACATTTACAGTTTTCCTGATTCGTTTCAGGTTTTCTTGATTCATTTCGGGTTTTCTGGATTCGTTTTGGTTGGTTCTGCGTACTCTGGCGAAAAACAACAACATTAAAACAGGGTTAGACGTTTACAAAGTTTCAAAAACAAACTGACAATTATTATTGCACACTTTCTGACAATCAGCTGAAAGCTCCGGGAGCTCCGCCCACCAGACGTGAAGGACTGGACAGTGATACTCGAGGTTTTCATCTAAAATCAATCTACAGTTTTTACAGGATTAATTGTGGAGTGATTCTAATGCAGTACGCATCTGAGGTGTGTGTGTGTGTGTGTGTGTGTGTGTGTCTTCTATGAATCTGCAGTGGTGTTGCAGTGCAGCCAGACAGTAATAATCGTGGAGTGATTTTGGTCCAGCATGAACCTGCAGCGTGTAGTTTTACAGTAATAATCCAGTCTGAATCTGCAAGGTGTTTAGTTTTTACAGTCTGACAGTGTAAACTGAAGCGGTTTTAATCCAGTAAGAACCTGCAGTAGGAGTAGCCCAGCTGTTTTTAGCTGCAGCCAGACTCTTGGGCTCTGAACGCGCTTAAAACGTTAAAAAATGGAAAATACCTGTTTCCACATCTTTGTATACGACATCAACCAAATGATGCTCACCTGAAACAAAACAAAACAACAACCAGTCATTACCCCCAGCACTACCAGTCAAAGGCTTTGCCACACATTTATTTTCTACGTTTACATTTACGGCGTTTATCAGACGCTTTTATCCAAAGCGACTTCCATTCCCTACCTACAGGGGGCAGTCT
>JBBPDC010068390.1:0-10739 GCA_037974485.1 Hemigrammopetersius urotaenia
GGGTTGGGAGCTGGGTCTATACTACGCAAGCTATGATGACTTTCACCTTGATATTTTAGCGCGGATTTACTCTCTTTGTCTGTCTGTCTGTCTGTCTCTCTCTCTCTCTCTCTCGTTCTTGACTTTTCCGGATCGCGCCCGTTTTAAACCTGTCTCGCTCTCTCTGTGCCTCTCTCTTTCTCTCGTTCGTGACTTTTACGGAGCGCGCGGATCATCTCTGTCTGTCTCTCTCGCTCTTTCTGTCTCTGTCTCTCTCTCTCTCTCGCTCTCTCTCCCTTGCTCTGTCTCTCTTTCGTTCGTTTGATTATCTCTCTCTCTCTCTCTGTCTGTCTCTGTATTGCTCTCTCTCTCTTTCTCTCTGTCTCTCTCTCTGTATCTCTCTGTATCTCTCTCTTTCTCTTTCTCTCTGTCTCTCGCTCTCTCTCTCTTTTTCTCTGTCTCTCTCTTGTTCCTGACTTTTCCATATTTAAACCTCGGGTTAATATTAACATTTTCCAAATGAAATTAAAGTGATCTGGGAGAACATTTGGAGGCATATTTATGGTTTACATTATAAAAATAGGCATTGAGATCATTTTTTTGGGGGTGGGGGGGGTGTGGGGGGGGGGGTGGTATGAGATTAATCTAGATTAAAAAAATTAATCTCTGCCCACCTCTAATATATATATATATATATATATATATGTGTGTGTGTGTGTGTGTGTGTGTGTGTGTGTGTGTGTGTGTGTGTGTTGGATGTTGGGGGCACTGTAGTAGCACCTCAAGAATAATATTATGAACAGACCATATACATTCCAAGAGCACCTGCGTATACTGACAAAACGAGTTTTTGTGTTGTGTTTTCATAAAACTGAGGGGTTACTGTACACCATATACTGAGAGACTGGCTGAAAGATCCCTACTTATATCAGTATTACTGATCTACTACTGATCTCTATTACAGCAATAAAAGACTCCTAACCACTATTAGTGTTACTCGTAATTCACTGAACTGTAAGCTATTTATCTATAGTAATAATAGTGTTTATATTCTTATGTTATTCTTGTCTCTGTGTCTGTGCAATACACGTTTAAATAGAAATTGAACAGAACGTGTGATTTGCGGTGTTCTCACTCTCGGAGCAGGAGACTCCAGCAGCGTGCCTCGCGCCTCCTTTAGGGCAGCTCAGGTGGTCCCCGTGATGCAGGCAGTGAGACAGACTCATTTCAGTCCCAGCGCAGCGGACCCCACTCATCACTACCGCATCAGCACTGACTGTACCGGGCCAGTACCAAGTCTCCTACACACACACATACACACACACACACACACACACACACACACACACACACACACACACACAGAAACACAAACACATACACACACATATACATACATACATACACACACACACACACACACACACACACACAAACACACACAGATATGATTCAGGTTATGGGATGATATTTAAAAGGGTTAACTAAACTACAGTAGTAACTCATGAGTTAAACAAGGTGTTTATGTTCGGTCTTATGAAATCTCAGCAGGCACTACGTAACTTCTTAAAACATGACAGTTACATGTTTTGTTGCAGTCTGAAAGTCAACAAACAAACATTTGCACGCATCTGAGGCTTTTACTCATAAACCTCTTCGCCAGTGCTGCAAAAAACCACCAGAGGGCGCCACGTGACCATGTTATGCTTTGGGGCTTGCCTGCTTTCACGCATAATTCTCATCATTCAAAAACTTTTATTTAGATTTAGATGCTTTAGCCTGAGCTAAGAGGTGCTTTAAGGACTGGGGTTCACTCTTCAGAGGGGCAATGACCTGCAGTTCCTCTGTGAGACCTTTACCACACTGTAGAAGGTCATCTGTCTCAGAGAGAGGTGTAGTTACGCCAGTAGAGGGAGACACTGCTCTTTTACTCTCTGGACTACGGTTTGTCTGTGATGGGTTTGAAAACAACGTACACGAACGTTGTGTGGACGAAAGTATTGGGACACATCGGTTTTTCAGGGTTTGACTAGTCCTCCTTACTTCCAGTGAAGGAAAGGCTTATTTTTAATCTTAATGCTTCAGGAGACCAAGACATTCTGGACAGCACCATGCTTCCAACTCTCTGGACCCAGTTTGGTGAAGAACCTATTCTGTTCCAGCATGACTGTGTCCCAGTGCACAAAGCGAGCTCCATAAAGACAACGGAGATTGTGATCCAGACCTTCTCGTCCAACATCAGTGTCTGACAGAATGAATGAACAGAAATTTACACAGAAACTCCAAACTCTTGTGGAAAGCCTTCCAAGAAGAGTGCAAAGGGGAAGCCCATACTAAAGTCTATGTATTTAATGTCATTAAAGTCCCTGTTGATGGAATGGCCAGGTGTCCCAATACTTTTGTGCATGTAGTGTATTAGGAGATCCTCCCTTACACAGTCGGGGTGTAATGTAGCCAGTAGAGGGAGCCACTGCCTCTTTCACTCTCAGTATTATTGCGACGGATTTAGACAAAAAGTATGAACCACTTATCACTACATGATTCACCATATAAACTGAACATCTTGCGCTATAGTCTACAAATGAAAAGGGAAGATCCCTCATCACAAATTATGCCTTCGTTTCTAAACACAGTGCAATAAAAAAAATCCAGTTCCACCGTACGAAGGTTCAGGAGGTAAATTTGAGGAATGGGGTCTGAGGTGTAAGGAGATAAGGCTAGTGTTCTGTTCGCCTGCTTCTTACTTGAATTTCGTTAGTCTGCTTTAAATGGAGCAAGAGTTGCGTTCTGGAATGGAATACAGTAATCATTCCAAGAGCACTCGCATATATTGAAAAACCGTGTTGTTGTGTTTTGGTAAAAATGCCTAAAAATGCCTATTTTTATAGTGTAAACCATAAATATGCTCCCAGAACACTTTAATTCCATCTTAAACTGTAAAAGCGAATAAATATTCAGAATCAGAAAACTGTATTGCTTAAAAAAACGTTAGCATTAGCGGTTAGCATTAGCAGCGTGCAAACACTCGTACACAAAAGAAAGGTTGAAATAACTCTCTCTACCCACATGTTTGGACAGAGCACAGCTTACTAATACTAAATAAACTGAGATAACTGTGGAAAATTGTGGTGGAAATGGTTGAAACACTAAAATACGAGGACACGCTGCTTTTTCTTCGTCTTTTAATGCAACTTTTCAGTGTATTCCACCACCGCTGGACTGTTCGGTTCTCAGAAAAAAATCTGTGTTAGACTGAATCTGTGAGTGCTGATTTGCGTAAAACTGAGGGTTTACTGTATTCGAATAAAAAGCTGAGATGAGTGTGTGATGTTCAGTGCTAACTGGGGGGTACACTCTGAGGTGTATCAGGCTTTCCAAAAGTGGGGGTGTTCTGGGATGGGGAAGCCAAATTATAAATACAATCTGAACATGTAGCATCGTTTTAATCTGACAAAAGTGGGGGTGTTGAAAACCCCCCACTCCCCCGTGTGCTACGTTCCCTGGGTACACTATTAGACAAAAGTATTAGGGCGTCCGACCATTACAGAAACAGGGACTTCAATGACGACGCATTCCAATCCGTAAACTTTAATGTGGAGTTGGTTCCACTCTTTTTGAAAGACTTTCCACAAGATTCTGGAGTTGCTGTGTAAATTTGAGTCCAGTCATTCTGTAGAGCATTTATGAGGTCAGACACTGATGTTGGACGAGAAGGTCTGGATCACAATCTCCGTTCCAGTTCATCCCAAAGGTGCTGGATGGGGTTGAGATCAGGGCTCTGTGTAACCAGTCAAGTTCTTCCACACTGAACATCTCCAGCATGTCTTAATGGAACAGAAAATGTTCTTTCCCAAACTGGGTCCACAGAGTTGGAAGTGTGCCATTGTCTAAAATGTATTTGTATGATGAAGCATTAAGATTGTCCTTCACTGGAAGTAAGAGGCCTGAAAAACAGTGAACTATTCAGCTTCATTAGCTTCAGTGCTAGAAGCAGCCATCAGGCAAAGCAATCTCGGCTGATGCAGTACATTAGCGATAGGGGAGGATAGTTTGATTCCTCAGCCAAATTTGATTCTTCTGCCAAGGTTTCCCTGTAAATCTAGCAGACGGCCAAACTCCTGCTCACAAATCAGTGGATCTAAACGATCTTCAGGAGCTCAGCCTTCTGGCACACGCCCCTCTGTTATCAAACGCTCTGTTAAAGATCTACACGCTGGAGGACACGTTTCCTCCTAAATATTTTCCAGGTGTAGATGTTTACAGGAATTGTGCAGACAGACGATGACAAACACAGACGGTCGTAACTGTCGGAAAAGCTCAGCCTCGATCCAGAATGATCTTCGGAAAACTGTCCAAAAATGACTATGATTCCCTAAGAATACAATCTCCCCCATTAGAGGCCTCGTTTATCTACACGGCGCGTCAGTGCTGATCTTTAATGTGTTTTAAATGACTGGAGGAAGTGTTTTGGATTTTATCTTAATCCATTTTATGATGAGACATTGTCTAATTAAAGCAGAATTCCACCCATTTCCTTAAATGTCGGCATTATTAAGTGGCTGAGATCTCATTCAGAGCGGGTCTGGAGGGAAATGCTCTGTTCTAGAGAAACTCTAGTGGTGGTGAATGGAACCAGAAGTCTGCCTCTAAAATCTCCTTCACAGAAATGTAGTTCAACAAAGGTTTATGAATGTGCTGCCTGATGCCTGAGACGTTATTTGGAAAACAACTGATTTAGATCAGATTTGCCATTATTTTACTATCATCAACATTCCATGCAAACACTCAGGAGACGTGTGTGTGTTTGTGTTGGAGACGTCTGCCTCCATTTACCACCACTGTAGTGAAATTCGAGTGTCTACAGTTTCGCATCAAACCCGCTCTAAATGACTTTGTTGACGTCTTAGCCACTGAATTATGCTGAAAATTTGATCAGTCGATGGAATTCTCCTCTAATAAATGGTCTTGGAAGCTCTTTGGGTGAGGCATCGTTCACCAGAGACATAGTCCTCTCTCTGCAGGGCGCTGGAAAGAGGCCTTGAAGTCTGACAGATGGAATCACAGGATACTCATAAAAATACCATGTGTTTGTAACAACACGAGATGAAGAGTCAAGTACAGCAGGCGTTAAGAAAACAAGGCAATGTAGAAAACAAGCAATGGAAGCATATATAGTAATTCCCCAGTTTTACATGGATCAGGAGTCGTGGATTCAGTCACACACACATTTTTTAAAACTCATAGTTTTACGCAGAAATCCCCACAACAATACAGAAACTGCAAATATCCTCAGCCTTTTTTGCTTTTTTGTGGCAATATATTTTCTCCTTGATGTTTTAACACAAGGGGACTCATGGCAGGCTGTAGCTGACCTGGAAGCACTTTTATTGAAGCACGATTTCTCCACGGTGCAAGCTCTCAGACACTTTACTCTCACTCCACAGTTCTGTAGATCTCCAGGAGACCTTTCCAACGAGTCCTCATTTGTATTTTTAGACCGAGTAGATCAGGGGTTATTCTCAGAAAACTGTTCACATAGCTGCGGTGTCCCAATACTTTTGTCCAGCGACCCTCCAAGTGGGGAATTTAAATGAAAAGATGGGAATATGGGTTTACCTTTCCATTTTCTTTAAGGGTAATTCATTAAACTGAGTTTAAATTAAATTAAACTATTCTGGGAGCAGATTTGGAACGTAAACCCCTGCAAAAAGCGGGGGATTACTGTACCCCACAAGCCTCAACCATCACATTTACCTCAAACCGGCCTCCTAGAAAGGCTTGTTTATGTGGTTTCTGACACTCAAAGACACTATGGTATCTACAAACGAAGTAGGTTTGCATAATTAAACAGTAGCGGTAGCAGCTTTCTTTGGACACATGGGTGGATAAACAAACTTTTGCAAAATAACTGCAAGCACAAAGGCTCATAATGCAAATTTTAGCTCTCAACTCGGCCGAGAGACGCTCATATCTCGAAAAACTCAGTAAGAGCTTTAACAATATTGGCGTGTGCTGCCTATTCAGCCAGCAACTGGTCACGGTTTTCCTTTTTATTCATGTATTCTAAACGCTCATAAATTACTTTAATATGTTTGTTTACCTAATATAATGGTTGATGAGTATTAATGACCTAATGGTAAATTGGAATTACCAAATTAATTTGAAACCACTCATAAACCCTTCATTAGAGTGGTTTTACTGTAAAGTGGTAAAAATAGGGAACTGGCCATGAAACCACTGAACTGCTGTAGTCCTCAAAGATCAGAGGCTGATTCAGTTTCAGACAAAATCCAATTAAGATCCTCAGCATCAAGTCATTGCAGGAATCTTGTGCTTAAAAAGCAGCAGAAAACAGCGGAGTTTCTTTTAAACACTGGTTCTAGACTCTTTTACATCATTTATATTTACTGTAATCTGAGTCCTAAAATAAACTGTTATTGCGCAAGCATCCTGATCTCAGATGTTTCAGATCCAACAAACACAGGTAGATAAATCTTGATAACTAATAACACAGGCTGGTATGTGCACATGCCACAATAATGGTGCACTAATGTGTTGCCCATTCATCTATTCATCAGTATGATCAGGTGTCTGTGAATGGTCTTACCTGGAAGGCGTTGCTGGCGAAGCCCAGGCCAAGCTGTCTGCAAACAACCATAGCCTCCATGGTGCCCCAGCCCTCGCTGCACACCGTGCCCCACACCAGAGAGCTGTTCCGCTCCACCAGCACCTCCACGCGGCCCTCAAAAGGGTTACGGCCACCGCTCAGCCGCAGCTGCAGGGGATCAGCAGACAACTGGTCAGGTATAATCTCACCACCCTTAATTACTCTTCAGCTCTATGTGAGCTGGATTAGCCTGAGTTTAGATCTTCTGTACTGTTTTTTGTTGGTTTATATTTTTGCTTAATCTTCTCCCAAATTTAGTCACACCCACTTGCACCAGCTGACTAGGTCTCCTTCTTCTGTTGCATGGATGGCGGGTTGGGTTGGGGTGTTGGTGGGGCATATCATAATTGTTGATTGGGTGTGGAGGGGTGATCATATTGGTTGAATTTTTGTTGACCATTCAAAAAGTGATGGGAACGAAATGGGGCGTGGCATGTCACCAGTGCCATTTCAGTACAATTACAGCCTTTGGCAGATGTTCATATCCAGAGTGACTGTGATTTATAGCCCACAAGAACACAGGTTCTAGTTTTATAGCTCACACTAGGAAGCCTAGACTTAAAATTCAGAGTTGCTGGAAGACTAAGACAGTTCAGGGACCTGTCAGGTCGTTGCGTAAATGCTGCCTATGCACTGTTGTTTGCTAATGAATGAATTTGAATTTGTTCATCCAATTGACGGATTTGCTGCTTCGAATGGTTTGACTCAGCCATGGTTGGTAAGGAAGTGCCTAGAACAGGTTTGTGTTTAAATCTGCTCATCCTACTTCGATAGCTTAAAAAGTGTCTTTTTGAGCTGAATTAGTGCAAAGATAAATAAGCAACCTTCAGATATCAAACATGTCTTGGATGATAAATAAATAAATAAACAAACAAACAAACAAACAAACAAACAAACAAACAAACAAACAAATAAATAGCTCACCCTCTGTTGAAAGCCCATGGCAGGCACGTTACACCTGATGCCTGCGTCCTCTTCGTGACTGCACCCCTCTGAGTCCTTGTCCATGTTAAACTGGCATTCGGTCAGGGACTTCTCGAAGCCAGAGCACTGCACCTCATTCATGTGGACCGGGCCCATTCCTGACAACACACACAGAGGAAGTGAGCCAGGGAACGGTAGATTGAGGACTAATCCTTGATTAAGTCACAGTTAGCACAGCTCACATTAATTCTACATAATTGATTCCTCACTCTCAGCTGTGAGGAGTGCGGATTCACCTTCAGTCAGTCTCTATCAGTTGTGGTACGCAAAGAGATATTTTAGTTTTTTTTGACCCTATCATAGACAAAACACCCAGATTTTAGCAGTTAGATGAACTGGTAGCATTAAGTGAAGGCAGAATATGTTTTCACTGACAGCTGCACTAATTGTTTCCCTCAGCTTTGAACCAAACCTTGGATTATTGCCCCGTTCTCTTCCGAGCAGAAGACAGACGTAAATCTGTTGAGGAAAATGATAAGCTCTCCACCAGAACCCTTCTATCTACAGCTCAGGATTCCTTCTGATTCTGCCAGAGCTGCACCATCGCTTTGGAATTTACTGGCAGCCTCTTGTTCCGCACAGCAGCCACAATGTGCCATTTCCTACAACTGACCGCTCCCGCTGAGAGGTGGCAGTCAGAACAGTCCCTTGCAAAGCTATTCACCCCCCCCCCCTTAAAAGTTGCTTGGGAGTCTTTAAAAACAAACATGTAAAATGATCCTAGCATTAGCATTCAGCCCCTCTCACATGTTATTTTGGGATCTCTGTCCTGCTGAGAGGGTTCTCCTAAACTTTAGCAGTGTGAGACTGAAGCAGGTTGTCTTGCAGTTTCTCCCTATACTTTGCATCATCCCACCATCTTTGAGCTTGAACGAGCTGGTCGCCACGAAGGAAAACTACTCCCGACAGGATGAAGCTGCCACCACCATACTTCATTTCTGGAATGGCGTTTGTTGAGAAATGTGCAGTGTTGTATCAATTTCACTTTTGGCCAAAAAGTCAGGCCGCATTTTAGCTGTGTCATCCTCAATAATAGCTTATTTCTAGCCACATAGTCATACAGGCCAGTCAAAGGCATTTAACTATATTGTGCTATTTCAATGCAAAAAATGTGACAATATGGATCAAGGAGAATACACAGTCTATAAAAAAGCATGTTACTGGCATTAAAAAAGCAGGTAAACAAGATAAGTGTAATATTCAGTGGCCTGCTAAGCTCATGAGTAGTGCCCTCAGACACTTCAAGTGATGTTTTTATTTTAGTAGCAGTTCTGCAAGCTGAATTTTACCAGATTCTGAGAAATATTTTCTATATGTTTCCATACCGCCATTATGGGGTTGGGGTTTCTGGCTGGATGGCCTGGTTTCCATCCATCTTCTGACTGGTTTGAGCCTTCTCTATGAACACAATTTTTACAGAAAAGACACATCCTGATACTGTGTATCACTCCGCTGTGGGAAATGACATGGATTTTCCTTCCACGGACTTCCATTACAATGTCTTCAAGCCAAAAACACTTTAATTTTTGGTCCAGCTGGCTTTAACGACGTGTAATAATGCTCATGGAGTGAACTGTGTGGTGTAACGTTTCAGTCTACAACCTCCCTGTTCTCCTCCACATTTGGAAAACAGATGATGTGCAATAGGCCCAGACCTCCAGCCGAACTCTACGCATGTGTTTTTATGCACAAGCTTTTGTCCCGAGTAAAACAAACATGGTCTCTGGTGTGAAAGTTATGGCAGAGTTTGTTGTTGTGGCCCACAACACACGTCCACTACTTCATTAAACAAATGGTAAGAAGAATTCTGAATTTTCCTTTAAGCGATTTCCTCTATTGAGTCAGTCAGTGTGGTTTAAGTGGGCTGGGAGATGGTTTGTTGATGCGTTAATGGAAGAGTTGTTTGTTAGCAGCTGCAGGGCTAGACTGAAGAAGTCAAATTTGGATTCCGAGCATGTCTTGGCTGATTGGAGTCGGTGGAGAATTGTGTAGATATTACACAAGGAAAAATATTTTAAATGTTGTTATTGTGTGTTGCTGATAGGTTTTTGACTGTTGCTTTATTCTTGTTTGTCAGTGAATGTTAAATGCCTGTTTGTAGGTGTTATTTACATTATGACTTTGGGCAGCTGGTGGCTTTGTGATAAGGGAGTTCACCCTGCGATCAGAAAAGTGTGGGTTCGGATCCCAAAACTGCTAGAGGTACCACTGAGGTTCCCTTGAGTAAGCTACTGTTCCTGTGCTCCTGGCTGAATGTGTTTAGTGGGTTACAGAGAAAGACTTTCACACTGTATGCTCTGGTGTGTTCACCAAGTACTGAAGCAGCCACAGGTGAGTATTAGAAAATGATGCTCAATACTAAGCGTCGGCTGTCACATCCCCAGACGGTGGCTGCTAGAGACCGCCATTTGACTGTTTATGGGGATTAGAGATAATTATTCACTGGGTGGGTTTCCCCTGGCCAAGGACTCACAGCTGGCCAGGGGTTAAGTGTCAGTGGGTTCAGGTGGTCTGGGTGAAGTCACAAAGGTATAAATAGTGTGCTTTGGGTTGTCCCCGTTGTCCGTTCTCCCTCACAATACCCTGAAGGTTGGTGTCTGTTTTGTATTGCCTTATTTGTGGTTCTTGGCCATCGTGACTTTTCCTTTATGTTTTGTAGTAAAAAGAAAACAAGAAACAAGGAAGTCTGCGTTTTCTGCCTCCTGCCCAAACAGGCCCCTTCCGGACGTAGCATTGGCTAAAGGCCTATAAAGAGCGTGCTCCATCCATTACCTTCAGGATGAGCTGGAGTGACATTTATGGTCCAGAACCAAACATGAACTAAGCAATGTTTTAAATGGGTATTGCTGCAGAGGAGATATTCCTCAGCTGCCGGTGTGGAATACGGACTGGTCCCTAGCAAGACCGAGCTCCTCTTCATCAAAGGGAGTCCATCACCAAGCCATGATCTCACCATCTCTTTTAGGAACTCGGCTATCGTTCCTTCTAAGAAGGTAAGAAATCTTGGTGTTACGCTTGATGAAGATCTGTCCTTCTTGCCGCAGGTCGCCCAGATCTCTAGAACATGCAGATACCTTCTCTACAACATCAGAAGAATCCGACCCTTCCT
>JBBPDC010068430.1:0-10739 GCA_037974485.1 Hemigrammopetersius urotaenia
CACACACACACACACACACACACACACACACACACACACACACACACACACACACACACTCACACTCACACTCACACGCATAATTCCACAACCTAGCATGATGTTTTATATGCTCATATATACAGTTAAATCTGCATTATCCAAAACTGACAGTATCTCTATTGATATTGATCATTGCTCCGTTTCCCCCTCTCCACAGGTTAAGAGTCTGGGTGCCATCCTCAACAGTACTCGTTCTTTTCAATCTCATATCAACAATATTATCCAGTCTACATATTTTCAACTTTGTAATATCAACCATCTCCATCTCTCTCTTACCCTCCACACTGCTGCCATCCTTGTTCACAGTCCTGTCACTTCTTGTTTGGATTACTGTAATTCCCTGCTTTTCGGTCTCCCTCACAACACTCTCCACAAACTTCAACTGGGCCTGCATCATTACCAGAATTCCTTCTGTCCTTCACCTGGCCTCAGAAACATCAATTCATTATTACACTTTGAATCCACACTCAAAATGTTTTAATGTTACATGTTTAATGTCACATGTATGCACCTGGGGTTTGAGAGTAACGTAATTTCAATTCTCTGAATGTCTGGGATGTATTGCAGATTTGACAATAAAGTTGACTTTGACTTTGACTTTGACTTTGACTTTGAAAAGCCATCTGTTCAAGTGTGCTTTCTCTCTCTGATTTTTAAGCAATGTCTAAATGGTGTACATTTTTTCCCCTTGTCTGTAATTATTGTTTTTACTGTTTGTTGCACTTGTTTTATTGTACGGTGTCCTTGTGTGCCAGAAAGGCACCTTTAAATAAAATGTATTATTATTATTATTATTATTATTAAGAATATAAAACACTCACACGTGTTTTACACACAAGCTTGAACACATTCTCAAACTGTCCCAGATGCATGCATACAAAGACATGCACTGTGCGTGCACAACGAAATTGTGTCACTGAAAGTTTGCTTCATGATTCAGTAATCTCCTGCTAATACTTGCCAATTTCATATGTAGACACTACATCCCAGGAATATTACACAAGGTCTGACCCACAGCTGCAGCTTCGGATTCTGATCTAGAACCATGCACAGGCATGTTGAGGGGATGAGCAGCGTTTCATAATCTGCTCTAATAAATCACCAAGAGCGGCAAAGAGGCTGAAGCTTACTATAAGGCTGCAATACCTAGACATCATTACCGTATATGGTGGTGCTCTTAGTGTGTCTACAGCTGTTGCTACTTGTTACAGCAAATAGGTACTGAGTAGGATTCCAAAATCTTTGAGCATAGACTTGTCATATCTTAAAGGGCCCATATGCTACATTTTTTCTTTTCTGTAATTTTTTTGTACTTGCTTTGTTTATTTGGTTCATTATTCATTATACGTGACTGTTTTCAAACATCTAACATTTAAAATCAAATGAGCCGTTACACTGCCTCAAAGGGGCCTGACACACCAAGACAACGTGCAGTGAGATCAGTCTGTGAACAAACCGAAGTAAATGATTGTTGACTTCAGAAAAACCCATTCCAGCCACACCACTCAGCATCAATGGCTCCATGGTAAAGAACATCAGGTTTCTGAGAGTGCATTTCAGATGACCTCACCTGGACCACCAACACCTCTTCCCTCAAAGCATAGTGGTGTCTTCACTTCTTAAAATGGCTGAAATAAACAAACCTCCCTCCCCCTAACCTCACCGTGTTCTACAGGGGCACCATACAGAGCTTCCTGACCAGCTGCATCTCTGACTGGTACAGCAGTGCCAGTGCTACAGAGACTGCATCGGAATTGTAAAAGCTGGTAACATAATGAGGATGTTTCTCCCATCATTACAGGACATCTTCCACAAACACTGCTTCAGAAAGGCCTCCTGCACTGATCATGACTCCTCATATCCCTCATAGACTTTTCACACTGCTCCCATCTGGCAAACAGTATTGCAGCATCAAAGTCCGATCAGCCAGAGTATCTGAGAGCTTTAGATACCCCCCCCAGATCTGAGCTGTGTACTTACTTTCCACCTTGAAATTTACACATCACTTCTTTTATAATGCTCACGCAGCCACATCTCGGACACTCTCTCAAAATGTTTGATTTTTCCTTTACTTACAGTATATTTATTTATTTTGAACCACTGCTCATCTTTTGCACATCCATAGCACACAATTTCATTCAAGTTGCTTTCCACCTGACTGCTGATGCAACATTCAATGATAAAAATGACCTTGCACCATATTGCACATCCTTGTATGAAATTCCAGATGTTTACTTCTAATTTAGAGTTCACACTTACAGTTGATCTATGTTTACTCTGTGTCTTTGTTCCCTGTGAAATCTGGAGCCTCGTCATCTCGTCTCATGTCATCTCTCTCTGAGATGACAATAAAGTTCGGATTGACTTTGACTTGACATTGACTTTGTTGGTGAATGAACGCTGGGGGACCATTGCTTGTAGTTTGTGTGGTGTGTAATAGCCTGAAGGAGTATGTATATATAAATGTGTTCATGGCTGTGACATCGGAACCTATTGAATTCAATAAACTCCGTTTAGATTTAGGACAGTTAAAGCCTTAATGATGTTGACATGGTACGTTAAACTCTAATTTCCAAAAATCGTGCAAATAGTCCAAAAATAGTCATAATGCAAGCCTCACCGGAGCAGAGTTGTCCTTTGGAGCGAATGCAGTTGAAGTCATCACACTCGCAGTACTTTCCCCACACCTTTCCAAAGTCGCTTGAGTGACAGCTGCACTGGCCGCAGACGCAGTCTCCCCGCCCACTGCAGATGGAGCCCTGAGGGGTGGGGCTACAACTGTCCACCTCGGTGGGTTTGTACTCCCCCTCGGTACACTCACAGTGGGGGCCAAGCCTTCCAGAATCACACAGACACACCCCACACTCCAGGGTGCCATTGCTGCTGCAGGCAGGGCTGGTGGGCTGGGCAGAGTCATGGCACGAGCAGTCGCAGGCGAAGTCCACCGTAACCTGCAGTGTGTCTTTAAAACCCAACGGCTTGATGATGAAGGTTCGATTCTTTTCTTTAGGGCAACCACGCAGCTTGGCCTCCACACTAAATGACACCTGAGGGGGAGAGAGAAAGAGAGAGAGAGAGAGAGAGAAAGAAAGAGAGAGAGAGAGAGAGAGAGAGAGAGAAAGAAAGAGAGAGAGAGAGAGAGAGAGAGAGAGAAAGAGAGCGAGAGAAAGAAAGAGAGAGAAAGAAAGAGAGAGAGAGAGAGAGAAAGAAAGAGAGAGAGAGAGAAACAGAAAGACAGAAAGAGGGAGATAGAGAGAAGAGGGAAAGACAGAGAAAGAGACAGAGAGAGTGAAAAAGAGAGAGAGAAAGAGACAGAAAGAGAGACAGAGAGATGAGAAAAGGAAAGACATAGAGAAAAAATAAAAGAGAGAGAGAGAAAGAGACACAGATAGAGTGACAGTTTTGTTGGCAAATGCATCTCATTTAATCATTTACACATAAAACTGCATTTGTGAAAAGGACTCAAGCTCTTTTTCACAGTAGCCATAAAAGGCAGTTATTTCCTACCAATTTTGAAAGTCCCTCACTGGAATTAATTTCAGCTTTTCAGTAATGTTGGAAAATATACATAGAAGGTAAATGTGTGTGATTTACACAAATATCCAACTAAGAATCCAAAGAGGTCTAAGAGTATAAGAATCACAGAAGCACTGATTCAGTACAGAGTGACCTATTTTCCAGTAATGCAACCAGCATCCATTGCAGGAGGCCTACAAGAACAATACTAACTGCCCCCTCTTTAAAATGGGAAGAATGATAGAGTTTCTCCTATGATCACAGGGTTACACACCTGAGTGCTCCTGCACATAGAAAACGCTGAGCAGGTAGTGCTCTCCACTGAGAGCTTTGATCAAGAGATCAAGAGATGCAGAGATGGGCTCTCCAAGCCTTAAAGCAAAGCTAACTTTGGCCTCAACAGAATGGTCTCTACAGCTGTAGCTGAACTCCTCTGATTAAATTACATGTTTTGTTGAATTTCTAGTTATACTAAACACAAACTACATACTACACATAAATCTATCTGTCTATCTGTGTGTGTGTGTGTGTGTGTGTGTGTGTGTGTGTGTGTGTGTGTGTGTGTGTGTTTGTTTGTGTGTGTATGAGTCACTGACCGTGTCTCCGATCTTGAGTCCTGAGCAGGATCTGACCCCGGGCACCATCTCTCCATTGAGGCACGTAGAGTTAAATGACAGCATTAATTCATCTGGAACACCCAACACTTCCAGCTCCGCCTTTGACCTGATGTTCTGCAGAGAGCATGGTTGACGGTCATCACATGCTAAAAGTGTCTATGACAATCTTCAGTATCACAGGAAATCTTTTCTGCTCAGTTAATTACGTAGCCACATGTTGCCGTTTTACTGGAAGCAAATCCTTATTACTGGGGGATTGTTTTGCTTAGACTGGCAACAGAATTACCTGCTTGACAAGATGATGCTGGAAAGGCTTTTATTTTGAGGACACAATAAGGACTGTCTGCTTAACATTTTTATCATTGCTACTTACTTACTTACATTGCTCCGAATTTAATGTTAATTTGTAGTAATGCTTGCATGAAAGCGTTCACATCTATGTACATAATAACCTGTCACTTTGGAAGAAGGCTGGTTAGATCACCCACTATAACTATCAGAATAGCTAATTAGGTTGTAAATCTCGATGAGATTACATTATATTGTTTACTAGAGAAAGTGCTGGTCAGTCCTTCCAGTGTTCAACCCACAGTTATGCCTTTCATCAGTGCATTCATTGAGCACCCAAAGTGCATCAAATAAATGGTCTTATTGTTTTTGTAGCCTGTAGGTTTGAAAGAAATTTTGAGTATAGACTGATTTGACAGTAAAGATGATGGAATGGGAATAGGCCATGAAAGATTTGTGATCACTGCACCAACTGATAACACTCAATGAAAGTCATGTAAGAGTGGGCAGAAGTTAGAGCGAGCTGGGAATTCCAGAGTGTGTGTGTAGCTCACCGTGTATGCGTCCAGGATGAGCTGGATGATATTTGCTGAGTTGTACGACAGTCTACCCACGGTGGTGCCAGGAATCAGCTTACTGTAATTCTGAAAGACAGCAAAACTCTCTGTGAGGGTGTATGGAGGTGCAACGCTGCACACTGTGACAGGATGGCAGGCCCTGACTGCATTAATGCATGTGTGTGTTTATACAGGCAAGAGTGAGGGAAAGACAGAGGAATAGAGTGTGTAGGGGTGTGTAGGTGGCCATGTTTGTGCACTCACTAGGTATAGAGGCACCACGGTGTCAGTTACAGCAAAGATGAGGTTGATATTATTCTCAGACAGCTTGTCAGCGAGCATTGCAACGGAGGGATAGTCCTAAAATACAAGCACACATTAATACTCTATACAGTACATCTAATCAAATGCATGCATATTCAAAAACACACATCCTATACATTATATACAAGACTGTATACCAGGCTAAATTTATGACCAAAAACATTTTCCCAATTTTCCAAATGGTGTGAATAATGTTTTTGTTGTCAATTGCCTGCTCAAATCAAGCAATTTAGATTCTGACCTTTCAGTTCATGCCATGTTATGATGATGAAAGGGAAAGAAACATCACTATTTACATTTTTGCATTTTTTTTCATTAAGCCAGAGAGAAAACCCCTGGGCCTTTAAGGTTAAAAATATATGTCTGTAATTTTTGTTGAATTTTATGAAATACCATCATGCTTGTATTTAAACAATGATTACAGCACTGTTCTTACTTCATTATTAAGCTTTGAGTGGAAACAAAAAACTTCTTGAAACCCACAGAAGAAATTCGGCTGATCTTTTTTTTCTCAGTGGTATCTAAGTACAGCTCTACAGAAGGACTCTTTACTGAAAGAGTCACTGTAAAAATGCATACAAGGTAAAATATATGCTAATATGTCTGTTAGAATATCCAAATAAGACAATGAATATTTTTCTGCAAATATAAGTTTGAGCTAGAACAGGCAAAAATGTTAATGGGATTTATAAGTACTAATCGCCACTGTTTGCCACTGCATCGAACCAATAAAAAAATACAGACTCAATCTTAACAGTTCAGCAAAGGTACACGTAATTCATTCAATTGTGAATTGTGTAACTACAAAGTTACATTTAAATATGTGTAAAGTTTAGATAGAAACACACTGTATTCTTATCATTTATCTTATCACTTATCTCTCTTTGTCATGTCTCGGCCAGTGGCTGGTAGGGGCCACTGTTTTGGGTTACTTTTTGGGGCTTTTATTTTGACATTCATGTATGGTTTGTGTCGTGTCTCTCGTTTTCAGCTGTCCTGTGTTTAATTAAAGTGATTATGTTTTGTGATTGGTTTTCTGTCTGTGTCCTGTGTGGTATTTAAGTTCCAGTTATATGGACCGTAGGCATCGGTCCATCGTCCCATTCTCATTTCTGTTGGCGTCTCTCTTGCTGTTCTGTTTCCTCGTGTACCGGCCCTCGAGTCAGGTTTATGTTCTTGTTTTGTTCAAATAAAGATATCACAGTTGTGGATGCCTGTCTGCCTGCCTGGAATATTTGGGGTAAATCACGGACCGCCACGACGCCTGTGACACTCTTGTTTTTATGGTATTTTGTTATGGCTGGTAATGGGTTTCTCTGTGTCATTATTGTTCAGTGTGGCTGGGCTGTCTGTTTGGGGAATATTGGTTGCTAGTATGTCTAGAAATCCTAGCTGTCAGTAATGTTAATCAAAACAAAAGCCCAGAAATGGATGCAATTGTGTGTCCCATAGGTCAGACACAATTCAGTCACAATTCAGAAAAAGACACAATTAATAAGACTGACCATTGTAGTCGTCTTGTCATAGTTATTGTCATTATTAATGTAACACTGTCCATCACTCGGCTGGATGATACCAGCGATTCTGCCATCCAGAGCAGTGTGAGTGGTAGCGTCTGTGGTAAAGACCAGCAGGTGAGATGCGTCTGACCTCCACCCAATCTTGTCCTGAGGAGAAAAAATACAGTTTCAGTTTATTTCTTCCACTAAATTATGCTTTTTGAGTTTAGATTTAGATTTGAACCGAGAGATTGGACATCTAGGCAAACATTTTTAGCCCAAACACCTCCAATTAAGGGCCTCGGGTAATGAATTCCTCACCTTGCAGACCACAGCCTGTAAGACGGCATCAAATCCTCCCTCTGGGCTATCTCTGTTTCGAGACACTTCTTGTTTCTTAACCTCTTCAGTAAAACGGTCGACCTGCTCTGTCAGCGACAGCACGTTGCTAAAGCCAAACTGTGGCCGACACACTGTGTTTATACTATAGAGCACACACAGCAAAACGTCAGTAATGAGGCAGAGATAATGATCATATCAAGAAATAAATATTTGCTACTATAATAATCTATACTTATATAATCAATATTTCAATGTGGATCATGTCAATGTTTATGGGAGGACAAATTCAACCAAGACTTGGCCAATAGAGTGACTCTAATTCTGAACAGATCAATAGTATTCATCATCAAGATGACAATATACTCGCATTTAAATGGCTCATTACCTATATTTGACCATATTTTTTTATTTATGACAAGTCTGGGATTTTATATATAGATTTTTATACCCCCAAAAAGTGTTATTTTTGTAACACCTTACAATACGACTTAAAAGATTCATAAATTACTTATAATCAAGTTGTTAATTGGCTTGTAGAAAGTTTATAAAACATTAAAAAGCAGTTATAAACAGGTTATAACAGTTGTTTCACATTGATGCAGGCTCACTATTTCCTATCTGCTTAGTTGATTAGTGGATCCTGTCCCTTCCTCATGCAGGATGGTAAACTGTCAGCCACATCAGGGATTCATTAACATGCTACACCAGATCTTGCCAAATAGTGAACCTACAACTGTTACAACTTGTTTATAACTGCTTATTAATGATTTATACCAGTCTACAACCTAAATAACCCATTAAAATTACAGTCTTATTGTAATATGGTACCTTTATATCTTTATAGCTGACCATTTCTAACTTGTGTGTGCCTCATTCAAAGAGAACGAAATCTAGAACGAAATGCTTCTTATAACTTCAGTGTGAATGGGTAGGGTGAAACTGCTGTAGGCTGAAATGATTTTTGTGACATCACAAAAATGATGAATTCAAAATAGTCTCTATACATAGCTTTTTTTTTTAAAGGCAGTTTTCCACATTTCTATTGAGGAAATTTGTCTTGACACAAATGAGATCACAGCGTAATATCATCTCACCCAAGACAGGGGTTCGTCACAGCATTAGCTGGAAACATGTACATGTAAGGGGAGAGAGTTTTGTCCACAAACGCCCCGAATCCCATGCGCAGGTTACTGGTGGTCTTCCCCATAGCTGTGGCCAGGTCTTTGCCGAGGGAACGGAGGATGGCCAAGTCGTCCTTCATAGAGTACGACAGATCCATTAGGTAATACAGATCTACCGGGTAATCAGCAACCTGTCTAACCGTCACTGTGAAACGCTTAGAGTCATCTAATGAGGAGAGAGAGAGAGAGAGAGAGAGAGTGAGAGAGAGAGAGAGAGAGAGAGAGAGAGAGAGACGTAAAGGGAGAATGAGTAAGAGATGAGGAGACAGAGAGAAGGGAAGGAAAAGACAGGGAGAGACAGAGGAGAGAGAAAGATAAAGAGAGAAAGAAAGGAAGAACAAAAAAAGAATATGAATATTAAAACTGGAACATAAAGAATACTTGCAGTTATATCCAAACCACAAAAAAATATATATTTCTTTAATTTTGCACCATCTGAAAACACTTGGAGCCCTTTACACTATGTATGGACATGAATGGATTACTAATAGAAAAAGTGCAAAGAGGCAACACTATATTTTTCTTGCATTTCCCAGCAAGAGTTATGCAATCCTTCTTGTGTCCAAGTGTCGATTTTTGTCATACGTGAACACACCACAGCACAGTGTAAACAGCACAAAATTATTTCTCTGCATTCTTTGGGGACGATACCTTCCCAGGACCACAAATCCCAGGACTGCTAGTGGTACCTCAGTGGAACCCAGGACCATCTGATCACAGGGGCAACTCTTTAACCACCAGGGCACCAGAAAAGGTGGATATGTGTATGTGCTTGATTCAAAACAGGCCATTGTTGTGGCTTATTTTCCATACGTGGACCATGCGGTATAATTTGTATGAGTTAAACAGCTGAAGTTGTACCTGGTCGCAGGGTGAGGTGGATTCTTTGGGGCTGGATCTGAGTGACGTCACTGGAGGAGCTCTGAACTCTGTCACTGAGGGGGCGGTTCTCCTCCACGGTCAGACGACTGTCTGGAGACTCGATAAACTTCTGCCCACAGCCAGACTGTACCAGCACATCCTTGAGATTGCAACGGGAAAAACTGGACCCCCCCTGACTGAGGTCCTGATGTGCACACAAACACACACACACACACACACACACACACACACACACACACACACACACACACACACACACACACACACACATTCACAGGTGACACACACAGTAGACATTCTCAACTGGTCATTATAAGTATGATGGAAAATTGCTTTGATAAGGATTATACAATAATTGATTTGGATACTGGAGTACTCATCATGTCAGATTTAGAAATGATTTAGAAATTGGACATTCTGTCTTTTCTTAACCTTTTAGACCCCACTCTTGTGGATTCACGTTAGTTTTGTCAGAGATTTTAAAAATCACAGTCATAAACAGAACATTTTCGGACATTGTGGTATTCCTTCAGATCATTTTGACGTATTTATTGTTTTTTGGATTAACTTTTTAATATATTTATAATTTTTCTCACTTTTATCAGCAGATTATTTGATTTTATCATGTTATAGATCCAATCTGTTCATTTTGATTTGATTATTTTTTTGATCAATGTAAACACTTACATTTTACTTGAACTTTTTTATTGTTTTATTTTGTAAAAACAATCAATGGGCTCAGAGCTTAAATAAAGGTTGACTGGTTGATTGACTAATTGATTGACGGATATGGGCCATTTCATGGCTAACCATTCAGTAAAGCAGCTACTGACCAGGAGAACACATTACTACACAAAGATTTTCAAACCTTTATGCCTTCACCATGTGTCTGTATTATTGCTACTATCTTGGTAACCAAAAATCCGCTCAGACTCATTTGTCTCTTTTTGTAACGTAACATTATAGCACCTCTGTCTCTCATCCATCGTAAAAGGGATGTTTAAATGTCTTAAACTATTTGTTAGAAATCAAAAACTAAACATAGTTTAGAGAGTCAAAAATAAATACTGTTAATAAAACTGATGGGCAATTATGAAATGAAAATATTGTTTTAATGAGTAATTAAAGTGCTTCCCTTTTCATTGCTTGGATGTTTCATGAAATTGAACCAACTGTCCAAAATTACTTTTCTATCCATCATTTTAGAGACACGGTTTCACACAGTATGTTTTTAACACAATTTTCTTGTATGTGCATGTTATTAAAACACTGCAACTGTAAACAATAAAATACGAAAAAAGGTGTGTGTAGGAGTGCATTACTTGCTGTGAGCACCAAGCACAGGATGGGTGAATGGACAGACATTCTTTGCAGGTTCTTACACCTCTGGAGGTACAAATATTTGTGCCTAGAAATACACTCACACACACACACACACACACACACACACACACACACACACACACACACACACACACACACACACACACA
>JBBPDC010068451.1:0-10739 GCA_037974485.1 Hemigrammopetersius urotaenia
AAAAACAGAAAACAGACCTGGGGTCGCTAAGAGAAGGGCTAAGAACACCCCCCCCCCCCAACCCCCCATCAGGAGATGAAGCAGAATCAGAATCAGCTCCAAGGTGAGGAAAATGGCTAAAGGTTGCAGTCAAAGTGTGATTTTATGCAGGTTGTAAAGGTGGGACGTAGACAGGGATTAAACTGGGATTTAGGAAGTGGCTTAATACTTTGATTACCCCAGCAATGAGATAATAATAACAATAATAATACTAAGACTACTACTACTGATAATAATAATAATAATAATAATAATAATAATAATAATAATAATGACATTAATAATAATAATATTAATAATAATAATAATGACATTAATAATAATAATAATAATAATGACATTAATAATAATAATATTAATAATAATACCAACAACAACTAATACTAATGCTACCATTACTATTACTACTACTACTACTATTAGTACCACTACTACAACTAATAAAAATAATAATAACAGTAATACAGTCCATATATAAACAGCAAACTGTCTTGTTTTCGTGACATCATTACAGACCCATCCCATTTTACATAATGGCAACTATTATATAGCACTGTTCTCTATTCCAAGGGTCTTAGCAGTTACAAGAAACTTGCAATCCACAGCAGACAACACACACACACACACACACACACACACACACACTCTCTTTTGTTTCTTATAAAAACTCCCAACCAGAATGTCTCTCTAAAGTCTCCCAGCTTGAGGCCCAGTCATACTACAACTTCTGCCATAGTCTCTCTGTTTGAGGCCTGAAACTTCCCAAACTCTTGATGTGATTGGCCTGTGCTCATGTACTGAAAATGCTCTTCAAACAAGTTTTCAGTACCTGCTTCTGTCTTAACCCGTAGAACACAAACGTTACGGATCCGTGCTATAAGCGCAACTAATGATAAATTGTCATCATACGTCAAAACAGCTGTTTCCTTGGTGTTGATGCTCGAGGTATCAGATGTCATGCTGAGCTTTGTTTGTTGTTCCTGTGTCACACAGAACCAAAGTTATTGTAGTTTAAAAACATATAATAATACACACAAATTCACAATGAGAACCAAAATGAACAAATTTAATTTATTTTAGATTTTAGAAACAAACAGAGATCTTTCAGGATAGTCTCCGCCTACAAGTGGGTGGGGAAAACCCGCAAAGGGCGAGGTCCAGAGAGCGGCAGAGCAAAGTTTCTAGACTGTTTTACACCAGTTTTGTAGGGCAGCTGGAGGCCTAGTGGTTTTGGCGTTGTTCCTGTGATCAGAAGGTCATGGGTTCGAGTCCCAGGCATCACTGAGATACCCTTAAGCAAGGTACCGTTCCCACACAATGCTCCCCAGGTGCTGTGTCGCTGTTTCAGTTGATGAATGAAGAGACAGAATTTCACACCGTCTGCTGTGGTGTGTTCATGCATGACAATAAGGGGCCACTTTACTTTTTTATTTGTTGAAATTAGATTTTACTGAAGGGTTAATGCCATCATCTCACAGGCCATTTATCAAAAATCCATTCACATGATCTAGGTGTACAGCAGATCTCCTGGAGATCTACTTCCCTGCAATGTTTGGCTCCAATGTGTTGCCCTTACCTATCGCTCCAGCCAGTCAGGGACTTCTGAAGTTCATGGGCTAGAGCAGGTGTTGCAGATTATGGCCGGACCAAGACTTCTCAGGAAGGTAGATCTCCAGGAGTCCCTCCTGGTGTCAACTAATCTACAGTACATAAACAATTTAGCTTCCTCAGTGGTGACCATTCAGAAAAACCTAAAGATAACTCCAAGATGCACTGACAAACAAAACCTCTCATATTTTCCACTTGCTCTTGCTGTTATTCCACTCAACCAACTGGGACCCCAAGCCTCAGCCCCTAAGGACCAGGGGTTAAATACCCCCCTTGGTAATAAAGTGACTGAGGTGTAGTCACATTAAGGCATATGGGAAAGTCATTTATTTATTCTGTCTCCCCATACACTGGTCTGTTCTACATTTATTCTACATTTGACTCTTTGTCTCCTTTAACACTGGAATCCACTTGAACATCATACAATTTGTTGTTTGCACTGTACATTCCTGTGTATTGCAGTGCCAAAGATATTGTATTCTATAGACTTTAATTTATATTACAAATACATGAACTTTAGATTGCAACCCTGTCGAAAGGATTTGTTAAATAGGGAATGCCGATGCACGGTAGCCATTTAGCTAACATTAGCGGATTATGTTTAATCAGTTCAGGAAGCTAAAAATCACGATACAGTCAATTGTGCGTCTCTCGTCTGTTAACATGCTTCTGTCTGCATGTGTGACCTCATTAGGATCGTTCCGGCCGAAGCCTGTCTCCCCTTTCTGCCTGCTCGCCCCGCATCCTGCTAACACGTCTGACCCACATACACACGGTTAAAGATGACAGCTGCTCGTCTCCAGCCTTTAGCGCTGCTGGCTGAGCGGCTTTCACCAATTAGCTTTAAGGAGCAATCTCATTATAACTCTACACCTTTCCCTCCGTGCACGTGCTCACGGACATTCATCTCCTCTCAGGCCTTTTTCTTAAGCCAGAAGAAAAGTTTCAACACACTTTCTTACACACTTGTGACATTTACAGACTGTAGTGGCATTTACAGGCTGGGAAACAGTCCACTACAGTCTGCAAGTGGACAGTGGAGCTGATGAAAGTGTAGCTTCGAGATAGACGGACCTAATAATCTATACTTTGTGATTTGCTGAGTGATGGGTCAGGCCACTGTTTACACTTGACCTGTCCTTTATTAAATTAAACAGGTGCTTCTGATGAACGAATCCATTCACTTTATGGAGCACCAGGAGCCAAACCTGTTTCTCTAAATGACTAATTGGCCACTGCACTGAAAACAGAGTCCTGCTTCTACATTTGACTGTTTATTTGTATTTCTTTTAAACTTGGTGTAAACTGATAAACTGATTTTATGGCTGTAATTTTATATGCTGATATTAAATAGTCATAAACTGGTTTTAGGATTGTAAATGTATGTTGCTAATGGATAGTTCTAAAATTATATAAGTGATAATATTACCGATTTCCTGGCAATAATATTATATACTGATGTTGGTTATGAACAGACTTGGATGTAAAATTACTTACTGATAATGAATAGTTATTAACAGATTTATTGGTTTTGATATATACTTTAAAAGTCTTAAAATGCCTGAAGAAACTAGGTCATAATGTATGAAAATGTCATATTTTATCTATAAGTGATATTTAGAATGAAAATTATCATTTTGAAAATCGACGATCGTGTGCATGTTTTATTTACACATTTCTATTTATCAAAAGATTTGTTCCTGTATTTCCATATGCTAATGAGATCAACTAAACCTGCATGCGTTTGGTTGATCACAGAGAAAGTGGTGCATTCTGTTCCCCTTGCTTTAATCTTGCATAAATTATATTTTATATAAAAAAACAGCAGCTACTACTGATGGAGAAGTCTAAGAAAATGGTCCAGCATGCCTGCATTTTTGTAGTGTTCATGTTTTAGTAGTAAATTATACCTTTTTATGAATTGAATGTGTACTGTTGTGTGTTAGTAGGTCACACTGCTTATGAAACCTCTGCTTTCTTTTAAAAAACGTTAATATTACAAATGCTGCTCGCACGAGTGGGAATGTTTACCATGGAGGCACTGATGTTTGTATTTTTGTGCCGAAGTATCAATTTAAACTTTTAGGCATCTGATGTCTTTTGTTTTTGGGGCTTTTGAGCTTGATTTTGTCGCTCTTCATAAATAAATAGTCAAGTTTTGACCTGGAATTCCTATCTGGCTGTCTATGCTTAAAGACAAGAGCCTTAATCTAATACTGCTCAAACATTTAACCTCAATAACTGACGTTAATAATGAACACGTGTCAGTTGTCATCACCAGAACAGATTTTCAGTCGTGTCAGTGAGGTCTTTGTGACCCAACTGTGGTTTAAACGGGTTTTTTTTGTTGAGGAATTCTAACAGTTTTTGAAAACAGTATGACACCGTTTGAGCGTTATTTGTAGGCCAACTGTCAGGGGACCCCGATTGGCCCCAGTGTGGACCATATGGGTGCCACGTTATGCCAAAAAAAACGATCTCAGCCATAAGAAGCTTTGATTATTGATGCCGTCTCTGGCTGTCTAACACCAGAGGCAGCTCAGAGCGGCTTAAACAGTCAATGCTGGAGCCATGCGCTTCATTACGACTTGGACACCCTCTGCGAATGGCTGACCGGCTTATTAGAGGATTTGGCATCTGCTGGAGTTCGAGTTCAGACGAGTTCTAGCTCGCTGGCTCTACTGTAGATTCCTCCACCAACCGCTTCAGCAGCATCTTCATGGTCCTCGTCAGATGCGTGGCTGAAATGTTGAACTCTAAAACAAGAGCAGAGAGGTTTAGCTGGAGAGATGAGAAGGTAAGCTTGGTTTTCATAGAGATGTTTTCTTCTAGTCATTTTCAAAAATACTTTCAGATTCCTGTAGTCGTTCAGTTACTGTGGAGCTACTGAGAAGCTCTGAACTGTACAGGCGTGTTCTGTGGTCTGGTATGAATGTGATTTACACTGTAATTAAATCTTCTTCATGGACTGAATGTAGTAAAGGTTTAAGCCTTCTGAGCGCCTGAATATTTGATTTCATTTGATGTATAAAAATTAGTGCTGGGCCGTTAACGGGAGAGAGAGAGAGAATCTCGTGCGCGTTAACGCGCGTTAGGTGGGCATAGATTAATTTTTTTAAAGCCGTTAACGCCGTTTGTAATCTTGGCGTTAACGGCTTTAAAAAAATTTATCTATGCCCTAATAAAAATTAATGTGATGTATAGAAAAGTTTTGAGACTGTTTATCTGGGCAGTGAGTGTGTTTTTGTCAGTTGCAAATACCGCTTACAGAAGAATGCAGTCAAAAGAAGCTCTCCAGCCATCGCCTAGAGTTGCATGAGCTCCAGGAGAGCTTTGAAAATGGTTATACACTCACACATCAGATCACTATGGGTTGTTTCTTTGTATTAATTCTAGTGTCAGTGTTTATGGCTTTTTAATCTTTCACTCTGTTTTTACAAATGCAGCAATGTTTTTGGACCAACAGTATCTAATATATATACCGACAGAAGTGGTACAAAATTGCTTATTAATAATAATAACAATCATCATAATAATAATGGAAAACTCCTCCTCCTCTTCCTCCTCCTACTGCTACTTCATCTTCATAAAGAATCCATGTCATAATCTGACAAAATAAATACAACAAAATAAATTTTTTCTTTAATTCATAACCTTTTTTTATAGGACAGTTGGTTATTTACAATAACAGCACTTCTGACAAAGGGTCAGAAAGCACTTCTAAAACAAACCAACCAAAAACAAGAGACAAAAAGAACCGTAGAATAGCTACCACGTTTGCCATAGTTGAATAAACCATTTACAGGTGTCATGTCCAAAAGTAGGCCTTTGAAAACTAAGCATACATTTCTTAAAACTGTAAATGTAAAAATGTAAATGTAAAACTGTAAAAACTGATAAAATCTGATGCATTTTAATATAAAACATTGCTGGACAAAATGAATGGAGGGGAAGACATTGTTCTAACAGTGTTCTATAATTCAAGACCATGATGATGTACATTGTAGTGTTTCTCTGTATTTTGCTCTATGATAATGGGGACTAGATCCAAGCCCCTCTCATGAACCTGGTTAAGGATAAGCGGTTCATAAAATAAATGGATGCATGGTTGGATGGGACAGATAGATGGATGATGGATAGATGGACAGCTGAATGGATGGAAAGAAGTATAGATGGATGTATGTAAGATGTATGTGGCATGACGTTGTGTATTTATGTTTTCAGGTTGACGAGCCTGTTGAGATGCTCCCCAAGTCGAGAAAAGCTCTCAGCATCCAGGAGATCGCTGCACTAGCCAGATCATCATTTAACGGTAAAGATCTGTTATTCTGCACTTCTTGTGATCTTTCATGCCATATGTTTTTACAGCTGGTCTTGTTTTTCCTCTCTTAGGCATCTCTCAGGTGGTGAAGGATCATGTGACCAAGCCCACGGCGATGGCTCAGGGCAGGGTGGCGCACCTGATTGAATGGAAAGGCTGGTCTAAGCCCTTCGACCCGTCATCTGCCACACTGCAGTCTCACTTTAACTCGTACTCCCACCTGAGTGAGGGTGAACAGGAGGCCCGCTTCGCCGCAGGTGGGTTTCAGGAACAGCTTTAAACTGTAGAGATGGGGGGGCTGATTTATATATCTTTGAATTTGAGGTAGATTTTTTTTGAGGGGTAGAATAATGTTAAGTTATTAATTATCACCTTCTACATCTTACCCTGGAGCAGCTCCAAATGTAAATGTAATTATTATAAACATCCAAACTTTAGGTTTACGCCATGACTGCTGAATAAAGCTTTAGTGGTGTCATTTCTTCTTACAAGGTTTAAAGGTCGCATGATGATTTTTCATGCTTTTATACAGGTCTTAGTGGTCCCTTAATACTGTATCTGAAGTGTCTTTTTGAAATTCAGCCTTAGTGCAGAATTACAGCCACTTAGAGTCAGTCAGTCCGACAATGAGATTTCCAGAGGACGCGCGGTTTCTGTGTCTGTAGCTTTAAATGATAATGAGGAGGAGAGAGGTGGGGCAAGGAGGAGAGAGGCGGGCAAGGTGGGGCTGGGGTGGGGGAGGGGCCAGCTAGCGGCCATGGTACCATGCGCTAATGTTTACGGTGTATAGCAATGGCTACTGCAGTCACGTAGATGGTAAAAGACAGTAGTATTCATCTGTATTTAGATTGCTTTGATAGCCAAGCAGTTGAGATCAGTGCCTATAGCCCCGTTGCTGTAAGACCCTTCAAATCTAACCCATTCTCATCTGATCACCCTGGTTTGCAGAGGTGCTCACTCAGACATTTCAATGAGGGGAAAGGCAGATATCGCACACGCAGGTTATCCAAATAACAAAGAAGTACAACACTCACACACACACCTGATGCTCTCTACCTTTACATTTGCTACAGTAACCTGCTAACTTGGCTGTTAGCTGTTAGCTGCAGAGCTAATCTTACAGACACATTCTAAGGGTAACCATATACAGCAAAGCAACAAAATTAAATAGTGTTGACTTGTCTGAGGTTTGTAGCTGAGCCAAGGAGAGTTGGAACTGACCCCAACTTAATTTTCAGCCATTCATGTATTGTATTGTGTATTGTGTCTGGGCATTTCCAGAGAAAATCAAATTAACCCACTGGTTCTTCAGAGGCTCGCATGAAGGGACTAAAACATACATTTGTGCTCATTTGTACATCTAAGCATGGTTCGAATTATGGGGGGTATGGGGGGTACTGTACCCCCGATCAAGACCCAGACCCCCCCTGGTGGCAACTATTCGGATTGACGCGGTAGCGGACCATAATGGCCATAGAAGTGTTATGAAGTTAGTACCCCCCGAATATGGTGGGGTAATTCACACTCTGCATCTAAGCACCGAGCAACTGCCATGATGTCTCTAGAGGCAAAAGTGGACTCTCACACATTCGCATCGACAGTCGGTGGAGCTAATTTTTAGGGGAGGAGGGTGAAATTCTCTGTGTGGGCAAAGCATGAGAAATGGGGTGTAACCTTTTAAATTCTGAGCTCTCGTTCTCTCAGGAGCAGGATGATCTAGGCACTCTTTATTGTCAATTATTGCCACTGCGGGACCACAGGCAGGCTAGGGGAACTCATAAAGTGAAAATTTCATGTCATTGGATCTTTACAATTGTAAAAGTAATTGTAGTATCAAATCACAATACTTACAGAATCATAGTACATATCAAATCTGCTCCTAGGTATTGTGATTATATCGTATGAGCAACAACTAGTGATTCCTATCTATTTTAAAAGGGCTGCGTTTCTTAATCCAATTTTTTTTTCTTTCTGTCATCAGTGGAAATCACCGCCTCCTGCAGGCCGGCTCATGGAACGCCTTTTAGATTTCAGATGGTGTTCAATTAACATACTCTGTCTCTCTTTCTTTCTCTCTTTCTCTCTCTCTGACACATCTGTGTGGGCTTCTCTTATTTTTTTCTTTTTTGGCAGCTTCTCTTAGAGATGTTTCTAGAGATGGTGTTAGTGCTGTATCTGACTGCACTGAACTGGTTGCTGAGTGACCAGTAATCACACGTACACAGTCATACACACACACACACACACACATCTGCTTTAACTCCTCCTGCCCAACTCTAACACAGAAATATCAAACCCTGAGGAGCTCTTCACGTCTTTTCTCATCTCTTCTCTTCTCCACTCTTCTCTTTTTACTATACTCATTTTCTCTATATTTCTCTCCTTTCTTTTTCTTTTCTCATCACACTTCTTCTCCTAACTTATTTATTCTCTATTTCTTCTCTTTTTCTCTTCTCTGTCCTGATACTGCAGATGTAACTGTGTTTTGTGTTTGCAGGTGTGGCGGAGCAGTTTGCAATCGCAGAGGCGAAGCTCCGGGCCTGGAACTCTGTTGATGAAGAAGATGTGGAGGAAGACTGTTCTGAAGAGGACCTCCCTCAGAATAACGATTTAACCATCACAACCCAAAGCTCAGGTATGTACTTATTCTTCCTTCAGGTGGAAGAGGAAACTGACTCACAAACTGAGCCTCCAAATATAGGTATTACAAACATTTAACATGCCTTCACTCTCAGTCATGTGAACTGTGTACAAACATGGCACATGTTTTTTAGTTATGGCAAGATATGAATGATGCCTATTTATATTGGTTAAGATTCTAACATGTAAGGCCTTTTGTCCAATAGGAAAACTCACTTTGCTGCAATTCATATTTGGACAAATATCATTTTTGTTTTTACATTTCTGTGGCACCATTTGCCAGCAGGCAGAGAAAAATAATGTTAAACGATATTATCATGTGAACTCACCCTCACCCTGAATCCGGTCCCAGTGGAGTAACTGAACATGTTTTAGCATGATGTAGCCAGGACTCCAAGAGGGCATTACCAGGTGGGTAGGATACTTGCCTCTGGACCAAGAGGTCATGGGTTCGAATCCTACCTTCTGCACACCACCACTGGGTTCCTGAGCAAGACACAGACGTTGCTCCAGGGAGACTGCCCCCTGTAGTTAGGGAATGAAGGTCACTTTGGATAAAAGCGTCTGCTAAATGCCATAAATGTAAATGCTTGGAAGGAAATATGACCCCATGTCCTTCACCACTTCCATGCAATGAACAGGTTGTTCCACAGCAACCCTCCTGGGGCCTGGTCAGTCACGTCCTGGATTTTCATGAAAAAATCAAGCAAAAACTATGCCTTGTTAATGGAGGTCTCTTGAGATTGGCCAGCAACGCACACTCGTCCCGGAGAAAAAGACATCATGTCCCAGCACTATAGAGTAATTCAGTTTTACAGCTCTGCATAGCAGACTTCATTATCATCTAAGTCTGTTCAGTAGCGATTGAACTAGGAGCTACACGCATGTATACAGTTTGCGGTTGAGAGTGCAATTAAAATCTGTTGTAGGGCAGCTGTGCCATCTGTCCTGCTCCAGGATTATGCCACCAACATCTCCGTCAGTTTGACGGCAGATGCTACCAACCAGACAGTCATATCTTGTTAACGATGTCTTTTAGGTAGAAACGGAACCATATGTTTCACTTTTATAGATAGTCGAGAACACTAGATAGTCTTTTTCCTTTCAAACATAGTGTTTCCCATCCATACCACCCAGTCTGTGGTATGGAACTAAAATGCCACGAATGAGAAAATGCTGAGGGGTGCCTCAGGGCTCTATAATTGGACCTTTTCAGATTGAACATCAGTGTGTTTCTATGCCAGATTGTGCTGCCACTTTATGCTGTTAATCAATATAAGTTAATGGGAGCAGCTTTGTTGTTTCTTTATATGTCACCTTTGAATCTGCACTGTGCAAGGGATAGCGTATCCAAAGTTGCACAGAACTGCATTTATTGTTTACTTTTTCAGCTATTTACATTATTTTAAAAAGTAGTTCCTCCATAGTATGTTTCTCTTCAAACTACTTGAGTGCAAAAAGCTAAATATGAAGCAAAAAATGTTTTTTGAAGGTTACAATAATCTAAACTCATTGCTTCACGGCACTGCTCCTCAGGTTTCAGAGGACTCCACGATGGAGCTCTAACGGTTCAGAGATAAACCGAATTTGTATGCAGATGACAGAGTTTCGTATTTCTCTGAAAGCTCTTTCTTTCTGAAGCTATCTGGAAAATATGCTAATAGCATTTGCAAAAATACCTCAAATTCCATAATGTTTCTGAATAAGCGGGAAAACAAACATATGTTGTTTTCATCCCCAGTCTGGCTGATAGCTTGTTTCAGGTCTTGTGAAAGCAGAATTCCTGCTGAGAGCGTTGCTGTGTTTAAAAGTTTAGGACTGTGAATGATTGACAGTTTCATTGTGGAATGAAATTGAATCGGGTATGAACTGGTTGCTGCCCCACTATTCTGTAATGAATAAAACTTGTTTATCGAAAGTGCACTAATATAGCTTTTGCAGTCTAAGTGTAAATAAGGTAATTAATTAAGAGTATGGTGTCATTGTAGAGAAATGTTCACAGTGGTGGTGAATGGAACCAGACGTCTCCAAAAGCTCCCTCTCAGAAGGGTTTTTGTCACGGTCGGTGGCCGCTAGAGGCCACTGTTTTCTGTTTTGGACCCTGTTCAGTTTGTTGCTGTTCTGCGGACTT
>JBBPDC010068482.1:0-10738 GCA_037974485.1 Hemigrammopetersius urotaenia
CTATCTATCTATCTATCTATCTATCTATCTATCTATCTATCTATCTATCTATCTATCTATCTATCTATTCATTCATCCATTCGCTCATTAATTAATTAATTAATTAATTAATTCATTCATTCATTTAGCCATTGTAAGTATAAGTGGACAATAATGAAGACATCATAAACAAAATAAACTGATAAAATATTCTCATGGTTTCCTGAATAAATATGTGTGTGTATCATATGTACTGTACATTTCTATAAATACAATGTTTCCAATTAAATTAAGAATTTTCAGTTTGTTTCATAGTCTTGGGGTATTAGTACAATAGATAGAATGAAATGCGTCCCGTGATAGGATGTTCAAATGAGTATGGAAATAAAATGCTGTGCTTCCCTCTTGTGGACACTTTTGGTACAAACTTTGATCCATAATTTAAATGAGCCAATTATTAAACCGTATTCATTTTAAATCGCTCATTTCAATTAATCACTGATTAAAAAATTATTTGTTTTATATAAAATACCCCTCACACAAAACAAATAACAGCTGTTCAAATGATTTAAAAGACATCCTTTGGATAGCAATGATATTCAAATCGCATTGCCATTTATTTTTATATATTTTGAATTTGTATGAATATATTTAATATTTTTATGCATATATATATATATATGTATATATATATATATTTTGATAGAATTGAAATAGTATTTTATGATAGAAATGATAGAATTGATAGAAAATCCATTTCTACTATAATAGGCCTATTGCTGGTGAGAATAAGCTGTCAGCCAATCATAACACAGTAGGGTGGGACCTGTATCAGTACAGGTGGGAAACAAAGCACCAGAGGACAGCAGAACACTGCTACAGACCTCATTATCGCTACATGATTAAAATGTGAAACGAGTATCACAATAGACAGATTAATGGGTTATAGAGATTCTCATGAAATGATCAAAACATGTAGAAATGTGAATAGCACAAAAAATACATACATAAGTAAATAAACATTCACGGATAGATATATAGAGGGAGATGAATGGATAGATGGATAGATAAATATTCAGAATAAAAGCTCTGCGGTTCTGTGTGCGTGTGTGTGTGTGTGTGTGTGTGTGTGTGTGTGTGTGTGTGTGCTGCAGGGCGGGGCGCAATGACGCCTCCCCGAGCCGAGCCTCCGCAGTCTCCACCACAGCAGAGAAAGAGAGAGGGAGAGAGACACACGCACAGAGAAGGAGAGAGAGAGAAGGAGACAGAGAGAGAGCAGGCAGGAGACGCTCTCCATCACTCAGCAACAGCATCATGGCACCCATCGGACTAAAGGCGGTGGTCGGCGAAAGTAAGTGTACCCCTAGTGCATTAACACCCTCTCTGATACAGATCCCAACATCTGCGGACATGCAGAGCATTCGATGAGATGTTTCAGGCCTCCAATGTGTGTGTGTGTGCGCGCGCGCGCGTGTGTCCCTGAGTATTTGCTCTTTCCATTGCTTTCTCTCTCTTCTTCTCTGCGTAATCGTTCCGTGGGTGTCGTTTGAACCACAAATAATGGAGAAACAGCTGTAAAACGACACCCTCTGAACAATCGCGCCGAGAAGAACAGAGAGAGAGACGCTGAAACGTCCAGTGCGTGTGCCTATTTGTGCGTGAGCGTTGCAATCTTTAATAAAGCGGACGATGGCAGCATGGTGGTTCGTGGTGGGTGTAGTTGCAGTAATGATGGTGAATGGAGGACAGCATTCGTGAGGGTGCATTAACAGAGTCAGAGCCCTCGTGGAGACCACTATGGGAGAAAAATCACGAACTGGTTCCTCGTTGGAGTGGTCTGTTCTACCTTAAATGGAGCAGCAGTTACGAGAGGCGCACCAGTGGAGACACTGTGCTGCTTTAAGGTGGAACAAGAGGATGACCAATAAGAAGAACACCTTAGATTTAGATATAAAAAACATATGAACCCGAACCTGGTTCCGCGATAGATGGCAGACTGCTGCATCTTCAACTGCAAAATGCGCAGCGCGCGTGTTTGTATGTAGGTGTGTGTGAGAGAGAGATGTGTGTATGTGCGTGTGTTTGTGTATTTGTGTGTGTGTTTCCGCTTTCCATATTTGTCCAGCAGTGCATTACACATTCCCTGATTTCCTCAGAGAGACAGTTCAGAAGCCTGAATGCTGAATTTCTCTGGCAGATCTAACATGAAAGGAGTGTCTTGTGTGTATGTGTGTGTGTGTGTGTGTGTGTGTGAGTGAGTGAGTGTGATCAGCTACCCCACAGACCACCCCCCTCCTTAGGGACTAAGGACATATGAGGGCTGTTAAGGGCAGTTTAGGGATCAAACAAAGGCTGAAAAAAAATCAACTATACCTTCAGCTTGAATGAGTAAGGACCTGAACCCAGATCTATACTAAATGCTTTCTTCACATTTTCACATTTTACATATCTTTAGGTATTGGACAGAGATGCATTTTTAGATCTCTGTGGCTGAAGCACTTGCATTAGAATTTATCATTCCTAAACCCTTACTCATATCAATGCAGGTGCATTAATACCTGAAAAAGATCTTAAAATTAACAATGCAGAGCCTCATTATAAAGCTTAGCTGCTGTTTAACAAACGTGACTAAGTGATAGTAATGAGTAGGCCTAATATTTTCCATGTGCGATCTTGTGGGAATATGTGTTTGTAGTATTTGCCTCCTTTGTACGGTTATATAATGTAGTTCAGGTAAAAGAGAAAAAATAATTTCAGCAGCTGTTAGTTGAAATGCATTTTTGTTCCACTTAGTGATGTACTGTGGATGGGCCTTGTTCATTTAAACACATACACACACACACACACACACACACACACACACACACATACACACACACATACACAGAGCAATGGTGCGTGCGGATGGGGGATGGGTTCAGCTCATGCTCATCTCTGCCTCCTGCACTGCTATAAAACATGGCTGGGTCATGGAGACAATTGTAGGATGGAGAATAGTAGTAGAGCATCACATTCTTCTGCACGATAAGAGTTGCACTGAAGATGAATCAATAGCTAAAATGATGGAAACAGAGCAAGCGAATGGGTCGATAATGCACCCTGATAATGTGCTGGTTATCACATCGTGCATGACAGAGAGGTTTCACCAGATGCAGTCTGCATTTCACGTTGTACGTTGGCCATACTAACACAGCACTTGCTTAATTATCAACATTTGAGTATACAAGATAGAAACTATATAAAAAATCTCTGTAAAGCCTGTAGCTATTGTCTTACTCCAGAAGAAACTGAATTCAGTGTGCTGTGAGGGTAAAAAGGATGTAGTGGTGCAAGCTGAATGAAAGTGTAGATGTAAAGACAGCTGCAGAACTGGGCCAAAACAATGAGCTGTGAATAGCTCAGAGAGTGTTGTTTTAAAGTCACTTTTGTTGTCACTTTTTAAACAAATTTCTCCTTTCATTTGCCTTATTCTGCATCTTTTCATTTTGCGTATTTAATTCATTCAAGATGGGAGCACAACCTTTTTAAAATGTAGTATTTGCAAATCCTGGAAGATTTTGATTTACTACAGAGTTACTCAAAGGAAAAAGAGCTTGGGATTAGTTGAGTAGAGAATCACTAATAAATTACACCCAGAAGTCATCGCTGCAGTAAGACAAGATTGGTATCTGTGTAGGAGAAGGAAAACAAAACTTGTTAGCTTTTTGTTTGCAATGAGATTTTGTTTTTTAAAATTATTTTTTAAATTGGGGAAAACCAAGGGAAAAGGGAAAACGAAGATAAACCACGCCCATGTCTTTCTAATGTGAGATTTAATTAGCTCACATTAAATCAGATACATTTCTAAAAGCTGGTTTGGTCAAAATGAGAAAAACCGTGCACAATATACATGTCATATATTAGTGCTGAATAAAGCCTTGTTATGTACTAGAAACATGTTAGAGAACATTTATAATAATAATGTGCCACTGTTATTGTCATTTGTAGTTCTTGACATAATTTGAAAATTTCATGTGCTCTACAAATTGTGTGAACAGGTCATGATAAATTAACCAGGCATGGTTCACGAATACTTTAACCCTTACATTTCCCATTAAAAAAAAAACATTTTGGAGATTTGTTCCAACATAATATTATGCTTTTTAGATCACATGATTGATTGAAGGACATGAGAGGTAAGGAGTAATGCAATAAACTCCATGTGATAAAAGAGTATTGATTTCTTTGAAAGAAAAGATAAGCAAGAAAAAGAAAAGCAGCCACAACTGAACAGTCAGGATTGGCAGTAGAGCTCTGTGAAGCACACATGACTTCTGAATGGAAATGTCTCAACTGCTGGAACAACCGATAAAGCAGGAAACACTGCTAATGCAGTGTATGGATTTTCACTTGTGACAGGTTTGCAAAAAAGGGATTGTTAAAACAGTTTATTCCATTATGTATTCTTTTGCACAAAAATCATAAAGGTTAAAGTTCAATTTTTCTGAGGTGACACATACGGGGCTGTGTTAGAAACCTTCAAATAACCGAAAAATGAAAATGGATCTCCATCGGGGCGTAATGTGAATGTAGCCATAATACACTTGCTGGACCCTGTTTGAGATTAGAAAACTCCCACCATTCAGCCTACACAGCAGCCGTTACAAAACACACATAGCAATGTCACGCATTACTAGGCTTTTATTGGACAGATTGTGTTGATTTAAAATAGTGTGCTATTATATTTACGTTGCACTCGCACTGTATCTGAGAACAGTCAATGTCACTGTGCAAGTTACAGCTAGAGTACACTAAGTTTTTGCTGATGCTGTTTATGGGGCTGTTGCCTCTTCCTTCACTTTTCCATCTGAAGTGGTGGCAGTTCCATCTGTAGTTGGCAAATGTAAAAGTGACTGACTAACTGCTTTTAGAGATATCCTCAGTTTTGGAGTGAATTGAGCTGAGATTGAGGGAGCACTGAAAGTGTTGTCTTTAGGATAATGACAGGGAGGTACCAGAATCTTCTTGCTGTCTCTAAATGGAATACTTTACCCAGAATTCCTGATGTACACACAAGCTGTATAAATCAGACCAGGGCATAGAAGATACAGTTGCTGCCTATACGACTCTTCTGCAGTGAAAGAGACGCAGAGCACATTAAACTGACACAGTTGTGTCCGTGTGTGTGGGCCTGTGTGTTCTAAAAAAATGTCGAACGGTCATCCATTGCAGGGCTTCCTTCACCCATATCGGATACACAAGACATTTAAAGAGCAAAAGGTATACAAATATATCATGTATAAAATATAAATTCAGAAGATGCCACCCAGGAAATGCTAAAACAGGGCTTCACAATAAATTTTTCATGCCTGTGTAAAAATTTTATAGTAAATAGCACAGACATCAGATGATTACCCCGCATTTTTTGGGGGGAGGCAAAATGGTTTAGTAATCCTTTACATAAACTGCATGAGCAGAATTCGAACATGTGTCTTTATAGAAGGTAGGATAACACACAAATATGTGTATGCATTATGCATCTCAACATTTTGTTTTCTGGAAGCTTGAGAAGTTGGAATAGAAGCAGCCGTGCCACATTTAAATGTAGTGATTATGAGGGGCAAGCGAGTACAATTATATTCATTCAGTGTTTCACTTGCTGCATCACATTCAGTTAAACATTCAGGAGTAATTATGCTCAGATTGTAATGAAACATGCAGATACTGATAAAATGCACATTACACTAAAAAAAAACATATATTTTATCACTGACTAACCTCTAGTAAAAGGATGCCTGGTGTAAAACATGGCATTGTTCAGTTTATGATTGCTGTCTTTATAAAACATAGTAAAGACGTTCAGTGTACAAGGGTGTTGTCACGGGCCGGGCCATAAGACCCGGACTCGGAACTACCTGGAAGGTCCACGAACAAGGCAGGCAGACTGAGAGCCATTCTCAGGGGTTGTCTTTATTTCCAAACCGAAAACAATCGGCACGAGGGCCACAGAAAAACAAGAACAGAACAAAGGACCTCTAATGTAGGCGATGGGCTCATGGTGACTGTCACCATGAGCCAGACTTAAATAGTGGGCACAATCAGACAAGACATAGAAACAGCTGAACCAAGGAACTAAACAAACTTCAAAATAAAAGCCCTAACCAAACAGAACGGAACAGACAGAAACCAAACAGAAAAAACAGTGGCCTCTAACGGCCACCAACCGTCACAGGCAGGCTAAATAGGAAAATCTTCATCGTCATCAAATCAAGTGGGCTTCACTTTGGCCTATGTTAAAGCTTCAGTAAGCTTTCAAAACATTTGCACAACAGCAACAAGAGGGGAAATAAATTGTCTGTCAAGTGGTAACAGCAATGAAGTTCTGATATTTTCAAAGAGACTTAAAGAGACACTGCTAAAACAGACAGTTGTTCAAAAGTGTTTATCACTGACTTCCAGCTGAAAGTCGGCACCACAAGCAGTCATGAACAGCATTAGTGTCAACGTGCATGTTTTCAGTAATGTCTTAATGTTTTATACATCAGTGACACGTTTGGTTTAGCCAGACACTCAAGCATAACTCAAAGAGCTGAATGAGGTGTGACATTTGATTTTAAGCCACAACATTTGCAGCTTTTGACTACTTTAGGAGAATTTTAGTTCCTCTGTATGTTGTCAAGGGTTTGGGATATCTCGCTCAGCAAGTGAACAGTCAGTTCCTGAATTTGATCTGTTGCAATAATGAAAAATGACTGATAAATCGCATTTTCCTTTACATCATGTGGATAGCTGGGTGCATTATTTAGTTGATGAAGAGGTGATATCAGGATGCACTGTTCTGCTGTGTTACTTTGACATGGTCCTCCTAAACATTGTTATCTACTTCAACATTTTGTAGGGCTAATACCCCCAGGTGCTTGTAGCTTAGTGGGTAAAAGAACCCAATGACCACAAAGTCATAGATTCAAAAAACACTTTCTACCATTGTGTCCTTGAGCAAGACACTTAACTCAGTTGCTCCAGGGGGACTGTCTCTGTAACGAATGACTGTTACTCTGGTGGTGGTAGCTCAGTAGGGAGGATACTTGCCTCCGGACCAAGAGGTCACAGGTTCGAATCCTACCTCCAGCATACCACCCTGAGCAAGACCCTTAACCCCAAGTTGCTCCAGGGAGAGACTGCCCCCTGTCGTTACGGAATGGAAGTCGCTTTGGATAAAAGCATCTGATAAATGCCATAAATGTAAATGTACATGGATAAGAACTCCGGCCCCCTTTAAAAACGAACATGATAGAGGTTTTGTCATCTCTAGATTCTCCAGAATCCAGTCGAGCATTTGGATGTGCTGAGGCCCCATTTCACAATTTATTGAGCTTAAAGAATCTACTGCTAATGTCTCGGTACCAGACACCACAGCACAGCTTCAGAGGCCTTGTGGAATCCATGCCTCAAATGGGTCAGAGCAGTTCTGGAAGCATGAGGGGGATCTACTACATATTAATTATGTCTGATTGTTGTAGACCGTTCTAGTGTGCAAAGACACATAGACAAAGGTCTATTTTTTCTAATAGTCCAAAGTAAGAGCTCCAGAGAGAGAGAGAGAGAGGTGAGGCTTGATTTGGTCATGAACCTATTTATTCATTTTCTTTGCCATCTCAAAAGGTCAAATGAACCAATATCTGTCACTTTTTTACAGTTCAGCTTTCACATCCATAGATAAGCAGTGAAAAGAACATGGCCTGGACAGTACTGATCTTTCTTTACAGAGACACATCATTAAATTTGAAAATCTTTTCAAGCTCCTTCATATTTGTTCTGCTGAGTGCCAAGTGTTGTGTTTCTTAACTGCTGGATCCTTTGTTGTTAATAATTGATTCAAGAAAACACAATCTGTGCCCCACTTCTGCATCCTCCCCATCTGTGTTACAGTTAGGTATTATTTACATTAATATGTTCAAATAAACATACTTCTACTTCCTTTGTGTGGAAATAAATCTACTTATTTACATTTCAGTCATTAACATTTAACTACTAGTCCTTTTCATTGTGTTACAACAGAGGTTTCATATTTTATTTAGGCCAATAATGCAAGAAAAACACAGCTGAACATTTAACAATTTTCCATTCTAGAGGGTACATTGTTCTTGGAAAGGTAATTTTAGTTTCGTGTTATTTTACTGAGGCAAAAAGTAATACTTGCACATGTGCTTAGGTTTGGGCTGCTTTGAGTGATGGATTATGTAAGAAAATGGTTATGCATTTATATACGAATACAAAGATTATAGACTGTCACTGTTCTGACAGTATGTTAATCAACTGCAGACCTTTTTACCTTCCTCAGGAACTTACAACTAATATAGTCACAGCTGTTAGATTCCACTGGATGCTAATGCTGGTACCGCTCTATGCCACAGAGTGTCATTAACTTGCAGCAGAACAGATATCCCAATCCTACACATATCATAGTCAGTGATTTTAACCATGTGGATTTAGTGTGTTGATCAAAATTTGATCAACACGTCAAATGTGCCACCGGGGGAAAAATACATTAGACAAAGTCCATTACAACATCAAACTCAGTCCAGACATATCATCTATTCGTATCCTTAATCCCAGCATATACCCCCTAAGGAGAAAAGCTCAACCCACCAAAAAGTCTGTGAAAATATGGCCTGAAGGAGCTTCCTCACAGCTGCAGGACTGCTTGGAAAGGACTAATTGGGGCATCTTTGAGGAGAGGGAATTGTACACAGCAATCGTACCCTGCATTATAAGAACTCTGCATTGAACGAAACACAGCCTTCAGGTCAGGAGCCAGAGCCATTTACAATAAAGCTAAAGCAAAAAGTGGCCTACAAGAAGATGAAAGAGGACCACTTCACCACCAAAATATATGGTAGATGTGGCAGGGCATCTAGCAGATCACCAATCACAAGATCAGTAAATCACATGGATCAGATGCCTCATTAACAGAGGTGCTTCATTGTTTCTTTGCTTGCTTTGAGACAGAAGCAGCAGAGGAAGTCACAACCAGATTCCACCAAGCACACCCTCATGTTACAAGTATATAAGTATACAAGTATACAAGTATATAATGTGAGTTGAGTGCTCAGAGCAGTCAACCCAAGAAAATCAGTAGGGTATTTGGAACATATGCTGGATCTCCAGTCACCCTTTCATAAGTAGCCCTTTTATTTTCAGATTTCTTATTTTGGTTTTTGTGGGTTTTTTCTATCCTAATAAATATGTAATGCTTGTGTCCATTAATGTGCAGATGCAAAACCAATAAAAATCTATAAAAAATGTTGGCTTTGCCTAGGAACCATTGCCCTCTAAATCAGCTAATTTTCTATTTTTCCACCACTTACACCATGAATAACAACAACAACAACAACAACAACAACAATAAAAATAATAATTGTTAATTGTTATTATTATTATTAGTAGTATCATCACCATTATCATTATTATTATTATTATTATTATTATTATTATTATTATTATTATTATTATTATTATTATTAATATTAATATTAGGATGATGATAATTATGATGCCAGTTCTGACCTTCTAAACCTTTCCATTATACATTCTAGATTGTAACACAAGAAGAGCTGTATGTCTGTAGGAGGAGTAGGAATTCTGAGAACTTCAGCTTGGGTTCTGAATAAAAAGCAAGACCCTTTTTGATGAATAAAAACAGAGCTGAGAGAAGAGTGTGAAACGGGATGGGATAGAGTTGTGGATGAGGTGTGAAGACTTCCACCAAAGAGGGTAAAGCAATGCTATAGATTCTACAAAATGTTATCAAGTGTTTTTCATGGCAGTGCACAGACATTTTAGTTCAGGTGCTAGACAGGCACGGTAATGCAATTATGACAAACAAACACCTCAGTTACCAGTTGAAGAATTTGGTTGTCACATGTAACTTACCCAGCCACCATCAATGTCTTTTTTATAGTGACAGCTGCTGCCTTTGAATCTTACATGCCACACCTGTTGTCTCGCAGTCTGTCAGGTCTAGAAATCACACTAAATAAGACAGCCCAAAGAGTGTGAGCTAACTCAGCAGCAGCCATCATGTCCTTCAGGCTTGTAATTGGAAAAGTTTTTTTACTCTTTGCTGTCGTGATAAACTGTTTATTTTAATCGGCTGCGGCATTGGTGGCAAACTAAAAGGAAAAGGGCACTCAAAGGCAAACATAAAGCTAGAAAAGAATTCATGTTGGGCATTCCTATAGGGCAGCTGGAAGAAAAGCTTTTTGGAGATACGGTCACTTGGATTCGGAGCTTTAGTCTACGTCTTGTTTGTTGCCTCTGGTCATAGATCGAGTGGCGCTTTACCACAAGAGACGTTTCTGACTTAGTGAGCTGTTTCTCCATCATGAGAGAGGCAGTAAACTACTGCAGCACTGCACTGTTTATAAACCTCAGGTCCCGTGCTGACTGTTGGTAGCCGATGGTGAAACCCTGTCATTATTTCTGGGAGATATATGGTGCCTTAATGAGAGCTGCTTCTTTATTTCTTTTTTTATTTCATTTTCTTCATTCAGCTGTGAGATCTCTCGGGGCAGTAACTCACAAGGACAACTTAATAGAAGGGGGGCATTGTGCATAACAGGAACGTACCAGAGGGACAAATGTTTTCTCCTAGGACCCAATTTTTTGTAAAGATTCTGTTTACTTGTCTTGTACAAAGATCTTGGCGCACACACACACACACACACACACACACACACACACACACACACACACACACACACACACACACACACACACA
>JBBPDC010068502.1:0-10737 GCA_037974485.1 Hemigrammopetersius urotaenia
TATATATGTATCATCACCACTTGGATTATACACATTATTAATGATCAAGATTATACATTTTAATGATTTATTATTAATGAGTTTTACCGGCTGGTGTTTGAGTTTATCTCCCAATAGAGATATGAAGGGTAGCGTTTGGCCATCGTTCTGGGACCGACGCGGTGCTCTGATTTGGATTTATTGCTGAGAAGCATCCAAAATGGCCAGAGTCAGATGGCTAAAACATGCCTATGATGATTATCTTTTGTATGGGTCCAGTTTTCCAAAGCGAATACATGGTCGGGTTCGGCTGCTCTTGATTTAGGTTGGGTTGCTCTTCCATTAAAACTATTAGTGAAACAAACCCGTTTGTCAGAAATTTCACGCTCATTGACAACTGTATTGATGTACATCATAACGACAAGCACACTGAAAAAAATGTACAGTGAATGTACTCGACTCAGATATGTTTAGCATTTTCACATGAATCAAATATATTGAATCAACCCGCCAAAATTGTTATTACTATACATACGGAATCTGTGTACATGTTTGAATGAAGTAAATTCAGTGCATCACATTATTCAGCGCATTTCTAATCCCATACATCATTCATCATACACCAAATGACTGTGAGTAAAGGTTTGTCCTTCGCTGGTATTTCCCAGCCTACAGCCTTCAGGATGTACTGGTATAGAATGCTTGTGTTTTTTAGGAATTTAATTTGTAGTTTCAATAAAGAGTACACGCCTTTTCACGGGTAACAAAAAACTCCAATCTAAATAACTGGATATCTAAGATTAGTGTTATCGTTATTATGAATAGATTACACAGGTCAACAGGTCAAAACCACCAGAGATAAGTTTATGTGGGTTTTGTAGTGTTTTTCATGCTGATTTCAAAACTGTCTTTAGTTTTTCCTAGCACATACTGTTTTTGTGATGAAGCTAGTTATATATTGCATGATGGTTGGTATAAGTCGCATATAATAATCATATGCTAAGTGTTTTTGGAGAAACTGTGGTAGCTGTCTGACACTGATCATTATGTCTATGCGCCTATCTGACTTAAAATCTGACACTAAAATTATTGAAACAGTTACTTGATTGGTGCCTGCGGTTTAATAAAAACCGCATGCAAGTCTATTGCAAATCTAATATTACGCATGATTCAAAAAGTTGATGTGACTGAAAGTAGATCTGAAATCAGCCCGAAAAACGTATTTAGAAAAGTGTCTTGTGGTTTCTGATGATTACATTTTTTTGTTGCTGGCCCGTGTTATTATCTATTCCTTTCACATCAGAAATCTTTGGTCTCCAATGCATTCAATAATACCTGAAGACATTTATTTATGCCTTAGTTTCCAGCAAACCTTCATTCTGAAGTGTTTTAAATAGGTTTTTTTAACCCAACAACAACCAGAAGCATTTCCCTCAAACTTTAGAAGGGGCTGAAATGTTTAAATGTATGTTTGTACTGCCACTTATTAAAACTGCCACTTATTAAAATACTGAAAATGTTTCATGATTGTAAAAGAAAAACTCCTTTAAATACACTGACTTGAATCAATATACAGTTTTTGGGCACAATTTGCACATTTTATAAATGATATTTGATACATTTTATACGTATTCTTCTATAACGGCATAACGTAATAATATTTATCTGAGTATATGTAATTCATTTAATTTATCTGAATTAAATTAATTTGTAATAATTGTATCTGAATAACATTTTTCTAACTGAATAACATATTTATTGATCTCTAATTGATAACAGTAATTATAATTGATAACTGTAATTGTGTTTTGTTATTCATGTTTAAATATATAACTATGTTATTCAGTTATAGATTAATAAGTACGTTATTCAGGCATAGATCAATAAGTATGTTATACATATACGTACCTTGTTTAGACATATATAAGCACATTGTGCAGTATTGTCTTTTTACATCCAAAAATGCCTTTTTTTTAATTTAATCAATTTAATTGACTGAATTTAAATTCAATTTAATGCATTTAATTAAGGTGTTTTATAACAGTTTTATAATAGATTTGTTAATCTATAATTGCAATTAATTGAGTTTTTACTTTATTCTCAAGGAAAACTGCAGTAACATGGCTGTAAACATTTCAGCCTCTTCCACGTTTTGAGGCAAATGCTCATGGCTGTTGTTGAGGTGGGTGCACTGCCAGCTCCTTGCTTAGAAGCTTAGCCGTCCTAAGTTGAAACAGGGGTCATCTAACTATTGACTGGTGAAGAAAGGTTAGTCTTCTCGACAGCTGAAAGCTGTGAAGCTTTTATACTGTGGAGCCTCGTGCATAAAAGCAGGACGGAGCAAACATTTTTACTGTTTTTAATCCATATTCATCTAATACTGATCATTTATTATACTGTATACATTTATAGAAAGGCAGTTAAAATCCTGGCCAGTCTTTCTTTTGATGCTTTGTTCTAAGATGTTTGGCACCATCCATTTTCAGATTTTTACTTTGATATTTGTTAACAAATCTGAATAATGAAGCTGTTTATAATTCTGATTCCCTTTTATTACCTTTGTGGAATTAATTATTCGTTTCTTTATGTAAAGAGAAATATGGCAAAAGTTACATAGGCAAACAGAAACATAGAGGATGGTTAACTATGCTATTCACAAAACTACACACCATTTTATTGGTTTCTACTGCAATGTTAATCAATATAAAATGCACACTGATCCACTTAAGACAGTGTATGACACACAATTTGTTATTTATATGGTAAAATCGTTCAACTTAGACACATTTTTAACGAACTGAACAAACCACAGCCAGGTCAGTGTTTTGTCCTCAAAATGCATGCATTGAAACTTCCAGGCATCAAGGTGTGTTGTACATTCAGGCTAAGTGGGTAAGCGGACAGGGATGTGACAAAAGCGACGTGAAGTAAGTGAGATGATCTATTACTGCGACTGCAGTTCATCCAGAGTTCATTCAGCGGGCTGCCTGCGGCTGCGAGCCTCGTCGTAACCCCAACGACCTTCCAACCCATTGTCGGTGGGCTGCAAGGTCATCCTCTAGGCTACAGACTGAGTTGTATTTCCCAGAGACAGTGGGAAAGGTTAGTACAAATGATTCAGTGTAAATATTAGGAAACATTACAATGAAAAATAACCCTCGTTTTGGGAAAGCAGCTCCAACACTAGCTGAGGGATACTGTTTAGAATAGGCGGTGTTCTTGGTCAGCTTTTGGGTTCAGGTCACGGAATTCTTTTCCTTATGTCATAATGGAAAGTTGAAGGCAGTCTGAACAGCTGAAAATAGGATTTGGAAGCTCTATGAAATACTGTTACGTGGATACTGGATAAAAGCAGTGATTCTGTTCAATTTACTTTGAATCCTAAATGTAGGCTAATGCAGAATTGTATTTGTTCATGAAGTACGTCTCAGATATTATATATGATATAATCATATACGCAGATTCAATATGTGTAATTGTTATATATGCATGTACATATCCAATCCAACATTCCTGAAATCATCTAGGATCAATGGCAGTCTGACCACCTGAAACCAAATAGTTCAACAGATGAAAAATAAATATTTTGCTTGAAATTCACTGCATTAGAGCAAGCGATCCCATTTAATTTATGCTATTATTATTATTTTACATATAATAATATATGAAATTATTATATTTGGAATAGACTGCTAAATTAAACCAGGATTTCCACCACTTTCTACAATTATTCTATTTCTCAATATCTAAGACCAAGCAGCATTTAAACAATTATGTCAATTTTCTCTTAAGCCTATTTGTAAAACCATAGCCATCCTCACTCAAAGAAATAACTCATAGAATTTACTTTAAAAAATCCTAGTAACAATTTGCACTCAATTTTTTTGAGTAAATTTTAATGCTGTAATCGAGTGCAACTTACTTATGAGAATCAAGTAAAATTTACCTTAACATATACATGAGCAGTCACGTGTACTCAGAAATATTGAGAAAATGTTAAATGTTAACAAATCATTTTTGTGTTGTAATAACACTATAAATTTAATATGAATTAACTCTGATGTGTCTGCAATGCTTAATTCTGCAAATACCAAGAAAATTTTATTTATTTTTTTAAATATAGAGGGGAGCTTGAGATTGAGAAAGTAAAGACACGTTGGGTCTTCACAAGCTTTCTTGTATCTTGTCAGAGTCACAGCATTCAATACAACAATACAGTGTGAACTGATCTTTCAACAGGCATAAGTCAGTATCACACCGATTTTTCCGTCAGCTAGGTTGTGTTTCGCCTGCCACCCTACCCGCACCACTAGCACTCCAGGGGAGGGTGACTTTCGAAACACGTTTCCAGCATACAGAATAACACCCAATTTATACACAAACACATTAAACGTCACACACATCTACTTCCCCCCCTTAATTGATCCCCAAAAGACAATTTAATGGCCAAAAGGACACTGGCTCCACCCGCAAAGGCTCATGTTCAAATTAAGACCTAATTTTTCTAAATAAAGGTTACTTAGCATTTTCAGGTGTAGTGCCTTGACAGAAATACATTTAAATAACAATTGAGAAGCTCTTGTAACATTTACTTGTCCCACTCAGTAAATTGATTACACAAATTAATTGTGTAATTTTTTTTGTCTTTATTGAGTTCCCTCCAAAATTAAAATTAAAATTACTATTTTTCAAGGAATATATATTACTATACCCCAGAGTCATGTCTTTGAGTGCTCCCTCCCCATACACAATACTTCCAATCTCTCCCGCAGAATGAATGAGACTAATTAACCAATGCTACATTTATTGTATTCTTGAAAATATACAGGGTTAAACAAATCATTCAGAACCTTCTGTCAGGCATGCCTAGAAAGTGACTTAAGTCAGCAACCCTAATGTGATGTGAAAACTGGCTTGGTATCCTGAACAAACGTTAAATTTACATGATTTAATTGGTTGTACATGAGTACAATTAGTCAGATCAATACAGTTATTGGCAAAAGAAGTGATCCGTTTGATTTAACTGATTTTGATAATTAATTTTGCAAACATTTAACAAAATCTGTCTGTTCCTGAAGCTTTCGGGATTCATACTAAAAATTACTCAAGAGATTTTCTTTACTTTTTGGTGGAAAAATATTTTAGCAACAAGTACATCACTCATGTGAAACAGTAATAGCACCCCAAACCAAATTTATTTCAAGAACACAACTTCCAGTCAATAAGTAGAAATCACAACACTGTGGAGAAATTTTGTCTCATGCGTTCATTTTGTTGATGAATCAGTCATTTTGGTGCACATTCTCATGATAAAGAACAAATACTACAATCCAAAGGCAGTCTATATAAATTGTGACAGTAATACATTGCTGATGTCAAATGCTCTCCTTTCTCCCTACAGGTGAAAGCAGTTGTTTGAGCCACTCTAATGACAACTGAGGATCCAACAGCAAACACACTGACTCAGGAAGAGATTCATTAATGAAGGAAAACCAGGAGCCACTGATAGTAGAAGGGTAAACAAGCCTATTGTTTGGCCATGTTGAACAAGAGCAAGCTTGGTGGTTTGTTGGAGGCATCACTGACATGGTAAAAATTATTCCACTGTATCTTTTAAACCACACAATCATCTTTACTGCTTCATTTGTGACACAATATCTACAAACGGTGTAAATGGTGCATCAGAACGTTTCACTATTTACAAGTAAACAGTTTATCCTGTAAGTGTTGGGATCTACTATGCTCATTATAGTAGTCTACTGCCAGGTCCTGCTGCCAGGCAACAGGAATCTCTTTGACTTTGTGGCCCAATATAGGTGCGTTTTTTTAGTGCACCAACCTGCTATTTGGCCTTAAACCCCAACAATGGTACATACTATTTTAAAAATCAGCAACAACTACCCAGAAATGCCACTGCAATCTATTTCCATTCAGTTCCTCTGGCCATAATGGTCTCAAAATGCAAGCCAATAAGCCAAATAATGTTGCTATATTCAAAATGCAAATCATGAAGCAATTGGTGATGTGAATTTAATGCATTACTTGGTAATACGGAATGGGTTTGATCTAATGGATGCTGAGTCAAAATAGGGCCCTTATCTCAAGCGATCATCAAAATCATCTCAAGAGATGCTTCATGATCAAGGGCTTGATTAGAAGCTTGTCAGTCCATTTATAACTCCTCCTCTTGCCAAGAGGATGCCCAGATGTTACCCTAGACCTGGGAAGAGTAAGTATAATATTACACACACTCTCCAGCCACACTCAAGTGCATAATTAAGGGACATAATATTAATTCATGGCAGTTTCATTATTTCAGTTCTGTTTACATTAAATCATCATGTCTGCTGGTGCCTCTTGGCTTGTAGGCCTGTGTTCAGAGATTTCACACAGAAAAGTAAACATTCATATACCCTTAATCCTGTAAATTATTAGGATGTAAAATCCATTTAATACTTTTTTTCATTACTGTTTAGAAAGCTTAAATGAGGCATCAACATGTTTAGGTTTAAAAATGGTCAGATTTATTTTTACACAATGATGATGAAGCACATTATTTAAAAAAGTGTTTAAAACCCCTAACATTTAGAGCTATTTCAGGGGGCATAATTACTCAACTGAGGGCCTGGATATTAATTGCATTTCCCTCTGGGTATGAAGGTAAAGGGTGGTCCTTTACCTTCATACCTAGAGGGAAATGCAATTAGGCAAAATCAGTTAATGTTTCATTACTAAGGAATAATTTTATCACTTTATTCATTTAAAATGTCCACCAATTCTACAAATAATTTTGAATTTGGAGTAGTCTGTGAAATGTGAAAGTGAAACCATAACCATTTCATGGAGTAACCTTCTGTGAAGGAGGTTTTAGAGGCAGATGTCTGGTTCCATTCACCACAATTCAACATGATTTTAGTTTTAGGACCAAAAGTTTCTCAAATCTATACCCAGTCATCAGGCAGAACAACCTTAACCATTTTAACACACTGTTCAACAGTACAGGCTTCAGTAAGAAATGACTGTGAAATTCCAGAGACAGTCTCATTAATGATTTAATTGCATTTAAAAGTATATAAGACACCACGGTTTTGCTGCATGTGTAAGAACATGAATGTACATCATGATTACTGTGGAAAAAGTAAATTATTTTCCCAGGTCAAGCTTTTATTTCTCATTTCTACATGGCACCCTTTAATCTACCTTGCTTGTTGTTGCTATGGTAATGTACTGGGCTAGAACAGTGAAAAGCTACAAGGTGAACTAAACTCACAGGTTCACACCAACATTTGTTCTTTGGATTCTTGAAAGTATAAAAAGACGATAAAAATCATAACCAGCCTCATTACTGGCTGTGCAAAAACCATGGTGTTTTCAACAATGAGGCTTGGCTTCCGAAGCTTGTTCTATTCCTGATCTCTCTTGCACAGTGAGGACCATCTGTCACCTCTAACTATACTGCTGTGCTCCCAACACATTGAGAAACGAGGATACAATGATGCTCATTGAGGTCTCAAGGTCAATACATAGCACCGTATCAATTGATCAGGTCCTGTAATTTCACAGGGTCTGGCCAGGAAGGTGACTTGACTGGCTGACATGATCCCTTGCAAAGTATGTGACAGTTTGATCTCTTGGGGTGTTTATGTTCCAAAATCAAACAGTTAAGTACTGCAATGGTATGTAACTTGTAGCTCCACTGTATGGCTCAGGTTCGGGTTGCTTAATTTGTTATGAAAAAAAACATTGTTCACAGTTCGGTGTGGTACCTTGTGCTAGTGGAATAACATTAGAGTGAAATCTCAGAACTTTTTGCACTTGGTGCACTTTATACAACTTGGATTTTCTAGTGGTGATGATAGGAACCAGGTATCATTAAGCTATATTTATTCAGCATGTATCCCTTCACCATTAGTTTTAGAACCTAAAGCTCCTCAAAACTCTGGGAGAACAACATGGAAGAACAACATCTCATGATATATTTTCCATTTTTAAAAATAATTTGCAGCCCCTCCCATCAAGCATCCACAGTTTAACAGACGTCTTGTGATCCATGGTAATGGTCCACGTTTTTAAATGCTTTAAATAACCAATTGATTATACTAACAGGGCTCTAATGAGTCTTTGTGCTTTGGCACGATGCAGTGACAACGTAATGCAAGCAAAAAAAGAGAAGGACATCAGAGGGGATAGTTTTCACTCCACCGCACATTCTTGAAGCCATTATGGATGAAACAAACAAGACAAAAGATGGCTTCATAAGTATTAATGCAAGGTGTGTAGGGAGAGAGAGGGAAAGAGAGAAAGACAGAGGGAGTAAAAAGAGAGAGAGAGAAAAAGAAAGGTAGAGAGAATATTGCTTGAAGAGAGAGAGAAAGTCAGAAAGAAACAGAAAGAAAGCTAGAGAGGCCGACAAAGAAAGAAAAAGAGAAAGAGAGAGAGCAAGAATAATAATGAAAGACAGAGAGAGAGAGAGAGAGAGAGAGAGAGAGAGAGAGAAAGAAAAAGCAGGAAAGAGAATGAGATAAAGGGAAAAGGAGAGAGAAGAGGAACAGAAAAAAAGAAAGAGCAGAGCAAGAAAAAAGAGAAAGAAAGGAAGAGAGAGAGCGAATAAGACTGAAAAGAGAGAGAGAGAAAGGGGAGAGAAAGAGAGAGAAAGAGAAAATAGAGAGAAAGAGAGAGAGAAAAAAGAGAGATGGCAGCAAATTGATATTCTGAGCATAAACAGAGAAGCCGCAGTGAGAGATTCATCAACCGGGGGTGTGGGCTGCGGAGACACAGGAAGACAAGTGAACCCTTGGCGACCCCGAGAAGCTGTCAGGGAGAAGAATATGCTTATTATGCAAATGTAAAGAGTGCTGCTATTGATTGGAGCCTGTAGCTGCCATTACCACTCCCAGCTGGGACTAGCATCTTGTGTGTATCAGTCCATGTAGGTCTACCATTACAGTACCAATTATTTCTTTCTCTTTTTATCCATCCATCGTCCTGGTCGTACACCATCACGCACTAGCAGGACAAGTGTCCAGGGAGAAACTTAGAAGATCATGGTCCTCAATCACACTTGTGTTCTCTCTCCTATTACAGTGTGAACTGAATCTGAACACTGAAAAATCCTTGAACCCGTTTGAAGGTCTTCAGATTTACATGTTTTCCATTGATCCCAGATGTGGTTCACAATCAAGACTTGTCTGAAGTCCACATTTTTCCTTCTTAGGTCAGAACTGGATCTAAGAGGCTAATCTTCCTAGGACTAGAAGTCAATAGTCACCCAAATCTTTTCATCCCCAAAATTTCCCTAGACCCTCAAACCAGCACTTCCAGCACAAATCCAGCACTTCATTACGATGGGTCAGATTTTTTTTTTTTGTTTCTTTAGTTCAAAAGTATCTGGAGCTAGCAATGATAGAAGTCATGACAAGGAGGTGTTTATTGTCATTTCAACCATCTAAACCAGGGCTCACCAACCTTGGCCCCAGAGATTCACTGTCCTAAAAAGTCTAGTTCCAGACACAATCTGCAGCACCTGCTCTGGCTAATTAACTTCTTCAGGAGTCCTTGATATGTTGAGGATGAGCCAATTTGTTAGATGCAGGAAATTAGATTAGGATCACTGATCTAGATGGTGAAGCAAAACAATAGGATCATGGACCAAAATAGTTCATTTTAACGGCTCATAATAAGTCATACTGTAATACTGTTCCTAAACCACGTCTACAAGTTTGTTTCACCTTAATGAATAGCTGGATGTGGTTTGACGATTAAATGATTTGCGGGACAATTAACTTTTAATGTTAGTGAGATTAGCCTTGCAGATACAACTCTAAATTTCTACTCCAAACAGGCTTCGACTGATCAACCAGATCTGGGGTCAGTGGAAAAACATTTTTGGCCTAGCTGTTCCTTTAAATAGTTTTTACTTTGTAAAAGAGACAGAAATGAGGCTTAATGACATATATATTCATACATTTGCAGTTTGAATCCAGCTAGACCTCCAACATGCTCTATTGAAACCTTTGGTTGCCAAGGCCAACCTGAGGTCAAGGATGACCCAGTTGGCCTCAGAGTGCACCTGCAGGCTGTGCATAATAATTAAAGGTGATCAAAGTTTAATCAAAGCTAATGCAGATTTGAATCCCTCTGAATAAAATATTGTATATCAACACTGTTATTGCCTGGAAGAGAACACCTGATCACCTGAACACACTCTGATTGAACCATCATACTGATTGATGGTTGTCGACACAGGTGTGTCGGTTTCAGTTAAATATGAAACAGCATGAAGGCTGTCCATGAAGGCCACAGCTGTCCAAAAGATAAACATAAACCATAATACTGAAAAATATTATACCTTGTATACTACAGTAATGTACAAAGAAATGTCTATAACTGTAAAATACTTTCAAATGTTCAGTGTATAACCTTTTTATAATAAGAAGAAAAAGAACAACAGCAAAACAATGCCACCACCAATATTAATAATAATAACAATAATATACAATAAAACAAACAAATTTTACAACTACTACAAAATAATAATAACAATAACAACAACAACAACAACAATAATAATAATACTAATTATTATTATTATTATTATTATTGTTATTGTTATTGTTATTGATATTATTATTATTATTATTATTATTATTATTATTATTATCATTATTATTATTGTTATTGTTATTGCTATTATTATTATTATTATTATTATTATTATTATTATTATTATTATTATTATTATTATTATTATTATTATTA
>JBBPDC010068523.1:0-10736 GCA_037974485.1 Hemigrammopetersius urotaenia
CGCTTGACAGACTGACTCCGCGCACCATTCAGCGGAGCTTTTATTTTTCTTTCGGATCTTCGGATCACATGCGTGCCGAACTGTGGAGAGAGATCGGTTTGGATCACGGATCAACAGTGATCCGTTGCACCACTAGTGGATAACCATGTAAAGAAAATTATGTCATATCAGTTGTACTGCTAAATTCAACATTTGCAAACGTAGAAAACTCCAAATAATAATTATCTCCCTTAAACACCAAATGCGGCATTTTAACAATGCAAAACAAGAACATTTGACCTTAAAATTAGAAGATAACAAAAGAGCGAACGTCTGGATACAGTTTAATGCTTAGAATGTTTTAATATGCTCTGGTACGATTGCTTCTCTGGGCAGTAACAATTAAATGTAGCCTCCTAAGAACGTTATTTTTAACCCTCAAAAACAATGTTTCACTATTCTCATTATAAATGAACACAAATTGATTTCGGAGTGGTTGTACCCAGACGTTCCTCAGCAGTTCTATACGTTACTCAGAACTAAGCTACTTTTGTTTATGTGCTTTTATTTGGTCAGCATTCGAATTTGAACCAGTCTGGTGACTCCACATCCCCCTGGCTGCTGCACTGGGTAAACTGGGACTGACTGGCCCTTCAGTTCCACGCAGTCGAAACAGGGAAGCAGCACAGCCTTTAACTTCATGAACCAAACAACAGTATCACAAACTTCTGACCTGTCTAAAAGCTCACCAGTCAGACCAGTGCCGCAGGTCCTGCTACCAGCACTTCCAGAAAACAAAAAAGGTGAAAGAAAACATGAAACATGCAGGCAGAGCTGCGGAGGGTAAACATTCAAGAGCTTTTTCGAGTGCCATACAGACTCAAGACACAAGCAAGAGCAGAAATTCTCAATCGTAATTATTTGCCACAGCGACATAACTGCAGGGATATTGTACTAAAATATAATGCTAATATGATCAGGTTAGAATCAAGCCATTCTGTGCATCACCTTTGTGTGGTAAAAAAAATACGTACATATAGAACCTAATATATTTATTAAATTATAGGCTACTACAACTAGCAACAACAATAATAATAACACTTATTCTGTTGGTATTGTATAAGAACATTAATAAAACAATACATTTTCTATTACTGTTTGTATTAACTGTTATTGTATAATAACACATTACTGAATAATAAGACATTACTGTGTAATAATAATAAAACAACAACAACAAAACAATAATAGCAATAACAATATTATAAAACAGTGAGGACATGGGGGTCAGAGAAGTAAAGACAGTGAGGACAGTAAAGACAGTGAAATGAGGACAGTGAAGAGTGGGCAGTAAAAACAGAAAGGACACTGACAGTGAGGACAGTGAAGTGACTGCAGTAAATACAGCGAGGAAAGTGAAGTGAGGAAAGCAAGGGCAGTAAAGATAGTGAGGACAGTGAAATGAGGATAGTGAGGACAGTAAGGACAGTGGGAAGAGAGAAGTGAGTACACAGTGACGTGAATACAGTGAAGATAATGAGGACAGTAAAGACAGTGAAGGTAGGACTGTAAAGGCAGTGAGGACAGTAACATAAGGACAGAAAGGACCATAAGGACAGTGAAAACAGGAAGAAGGGAGGACACTGAGGACAATACATAACAGTAAAGACAGTGATGACTGTGAGGACAGTGATGACAGAGAAGTAAGGACAGTGAGGATAGTAAATATAGTAGACATCATAAATTGAGGACAGAGAAAACAGTGAAGACAATAAAGTTAGGACAGAGAGGACAGTAATAACAGTAAAGACAGTGAGGACTGTGTGGACAGTGATGACAGAGAAGTGAGGACGTTGAGGACAGGAAATATTTTACACAGTGAAGAGAGGAAAGTAAAGACAGAGAAAAGAGTGAAGACAGTGCAGTAAAGTGAGGACAGTATAGACATTAAGGACAGTAGATTGTAGATTGAAAATACAGTGAGAGTGAGGACAGAGAGATAAATACTGTCAGGACAGTGCTGACAGTGGGACAGGGAAGGATATCTCCGCAGCAGTGCGTCCACCTCCGCTCCGTCCGGGCCCTGCTGCTCGGCCGCCTCGTCCTGCTCGTCTATGAAGCGGTTCTCGTCGTACTGGTCGATGTCGAGTCCGCGGAACCGGGACGGCAGTGTGTTTCTCGCCATCGGAACCGGAGGACACACACACAGTCGCACACACTCACACACGTGCACGCGCACGGTGTGGAATTCCTGCGAGACTGGCACCGGAGCTCGAGCCTTCTAACGGCACGATCCGGACTTCTAATGTCCCCCCGCCCCTGACAGTCAGACCCCCAGACCCCCACCCCCCGCGTTCCGACACCCAGAGCCTCTAAATACTCGCTCTGAAATTCCCTCGCCCCTCACCCAGACCCCCGACCCTCTAAACACTCGCTCTCAATATTCCCCCGCTCCGACTCTCAACCCCCCAGACCCTCTAACCTGCTGACACACACACACACACACACACACACACACACGCGCGGGCGTGTTTTAATGATCTCCCGAGTCCTTTATGATCCTTTAGACACACGCGCTTTCACCGTCACCGAGAGCGCGCACCCGCTACCTGTCAGTCAGCGCAAACATGACCACGCGCCGCAAACACACACACGCACACAACAAGCACACACGTCTGACCGTGAAAGCGGAATGACGACACTGTGTTTCCGGTTTTTCCGTGACGCAACGCTGGTTGCTATAGTGACATCTAACATCTACTAAAATTACTATTATTTTTATTATTATTATTAGCAGTAGTAGTATTATTAATACTGCTGTTGCTTTTATTGTTATTAATAATAATAATAATAATAACAACAACAAGGATAATAATAATAATAATAATAATAATAATTTATAATAATAATAATAATAATAATAATAATAATAAAGAAGAAGAATAGGAAAAACAAAAATCACCATCATCAAATTTCTGTAAGAACCTAGTCACTGGAGGTGCACAAGTCTCATGTCCGGGTAAATGGGGAGGGTTACGTCTGGGAGGACACGTTGTGTAAAACTTTACCAAGCCAAATATGTGGACTATCACAATATTTTCAACACCTGATAGGTCAAGGCCCATGGCCAGCTGGTGGCCTAGTGGTTAGGGAGTTGCCCCTGTGATCAGAAGGTTGTGGGTTTGAATCCCAGGGCTGATAGTCACACTACTGAAGTACCCTTGAACTGTCCCCACACACTACTCCCATGGTGCTGTGTTCCTGGGTCTGCTTAATATCATGAAATAATATCATGCTGTTAGCATATGACCAAATGGTCACTTTACACACTTTAAAAACAACTGCCAGCAGTACTGTTAACTGACAGGGTGCTGGTGGAAATTGGTCTTATGTTGGGCGAAGAAGAAGAAGAGGGGCAATGTGCACGCGGAGGCTGGAGGAGAGCAGGAAGAGTAGGAGAGTAGAAGTGAGGGTTGGCAGTGTGACAGAAAAGGGAGAGAGCTGGCTGATATAATGGAGAGAAGGAAGGATGATATATTATGTGCTCAGGAGTCCAGATGGAGGGGAAGTAAGGCCAGGTAAATTGGAGGTGGGTTCAAATTGTTCTGTCATGGTGTGGATAAGAGGAACAATGGGGTAGGTGGTGTTATGAAGGAAGAGTGTGTTAGGAGTGTTCTGGAGAGTGTCAGACAGAGTGAAGAGTCTGAAGTTAGAAATTGGAGGTGCTGAATGTTAGTGCATATGCCCTGCAGGTAGGGTATGAGATAAATGAGAAAGAAGGAATCTGGAGTGTGTTGGATGAAGCAGTGAAGAGTGTACCCCGAGAGCTGTGGAGGAGAGAGCTGTGATTGGAGCAGACTTTAACGGACATTTTAGGTGACTGGAACAGGGTTGATGGGAAGTAAGGATGGACAGCTATGAAGAGGATGAAGAATGGAAAGGCTGTTGGTCCAGATGACATATCTGTGGAGGCCTGGAGGTGTTTAGGGGAGATGGCAATGGATTTTTTTTTACCAGATTGTTTAATGGAATCATAGAGAGTGAGAGAATGCCTGAAGAGTGGAAAAAAAAATGCACTGGTACCGATTTTCAAGAATAAGGGTGATGTGCAGAGCTGTAGAAAATACTACAGAGGGATAAAGTTGATCAGCCACAGCATGAGGTTTTGGGAAAGAGTGATGTAAGTCAGGTTAGGAAGAGATGTAAGATCAGTGTCCCCGCCTCACGTCTTCTGGCCCTGGAATAGGCTCTGGGTACCTGCAACACTAGTAAGGACTAAGAGGTTACAGAAAATGACTGATGATCAGAAGGAAGCAGTATGGTTTCATGCCAGGAAAGATCATTACAGATGCAGTTTGTGAAGGTACTGATGAAGATTTACAGAGAAAGTCAGAAGGAGTTGCACTGTGTCTTTGTGGACTTGGAGAAAGCATATGACACATATGAGTGCCTAGGGAGGAGTTGTGGTATTGTATGAGGACGTCAGAATTGGCAGAGCAGTATGTGAGAGTGCTACAGGAGGGCAGTGTGACAGCAGTGAGGTTTGCAGTCGGAGTGAATGATTTGTTCAAGGTGGAGGTGGGTGTACACCAAGGATCAGCTCTGAGCCCTTTCTTGTTTGCTGTGGTGATGAACAGGTGGACAGATTAGACCAGCCCGGAGTCACTGTGGACTATGATGTTTACAAATGACAAATTGTGACCTGTAGTGATAGTAGATGGAGGGTTGGAAGTGGCAGTAGTGATTTGTGTCAGGCAGGTTCCATCAAGAGAGAAAGGGAAGGTATACAAGATGTGAGACCAGTGAGAGGTGTTGTAAGACCAGCGGTGTTGTCTGGTTTGATGGCTTGAAGACTGATGAAAAGACAGGGAGATGTGCGACTGCAGGGTGTAATACAGTGGTCCACAACCTTTATTTTGTCACGGACCGGTTTCATATCAGAAACTATTTTCATGGCCTGGCCTTTAAGTAGTGGCAGATAAATATACGTATACGTATATTATACAAATAAATGATACACATAAAAATGGGGATATTTTAAAAATATAAGAAATGGGGTATCTTTAATATATAATAATTAACGTAAATCCAATGTGTACTCACAGCTTTATTAACAGCATTTTCATAACAACGAGCCAACAACATAACACGGGTAACATCCACAGTTTTTTCTTTTTTTTTTTTCTTTCTGTGCAGCCCGGGTTTTTTTCTTTCTGTGCAGTACCAATGATCCACGTCCCGATACCGGTACGCAGCCCGGGGGTTGGGGGCCACTGCTGTAGACTATTTGATGGCCTATCCTGTTCCTTGCACCTTTAAATGTGCAGACAGAAGTAGTTGCAAATGCACCTGGAGTGATTATCAGGGTGGCATTTGACAGAAACCTGAAAATCTGTGGAGCTCAATGTAACTCCTGTTTCTTTTTTCAAGTACAGGATGTTTAGGGTGTAACATTTTAATGCAGATGGACTGAGAGCTGTATTGTGAATGGCCAAAACAATCTGTGTATTTGTGTTGAGGGGAAAAAAGCTGCTTGGCTGTCTGGGAGGGGAATCATGGTGTGTAACTGTTGGCCTACTTGCTTTATCGAAGCATGCTGGGACATGTTGATATAATGTGAATGTTATTTCCATTTTTCCTCCTCCCTCTCTCTCCGCCTCAATGTTTCTCTTAACCTTCCTTCTTTCTCTTCCTTTCTCTCTCTCCATTTCTTCTGCACATACTTTCCAGATGTCTTACTGGAAGTTACAGGGTTAGAAGCAGAAGAGCAGGGAGAGTGGAGAAGGAGATGGTCTAGGTCCTTCTCCATTCTCCACTCCAGTCGCTGGTTCTCTTGCTGCTATTTTGTAAATTTTATGTAACTTTTATTCAGCCCATCTTCAAAATGGAAACCTAAAAATATGTAAAAACCCAGCATACAAACAGAAAATTCATGCTTTGTAAAAATGCAAATAAATAACAGACTAGCAGTCTAGTCTGTTAAATGTCTGATATAAATAATAGTTGGTCTATAATTAAAGTCTGTTAGGGATTTCTTCTTCAGAAATGTGAAACCTGTCAGTTCTTTAGTAATGCCAATTTTGTTTAGTAAACCCTTTTCTAGTTCACATAATGATGAAGTGTGATGCGGTGGGTCTCGGGAAGTCCCGGACCCTAGATTAATCATTTTTAGGTGCCTGTGGAAAAATGTTTGAAATCGCAAGCAATTTCCCTGAATTAAAGGAAGTCAGGCAAACCCCTCAAACATGTATTTTGTTTTGTCCTTCTATAGTGACCATCACCTCTCGCTGATGAATATTTGGTTGGTTTTTTTTTTCCCCAACCACCCCTAATAAAAAATACATTTTTTCAAATTTTGATGGGTTCGACCTCAGACTGTCCGTAGCACACTGGACGTAATGTTTCCTGAACAGGGCTTAGCTGCTATTTCATGGTTAGCATTAAAAATGCATGTTTCTCTGAATTTGCATTTAATGAGGAGCCAGCATGAGCCAGTAAAGTTTTCCTTGTGGCCCTCAGTCCTTCAGAACTTGGAAAGCATGCACCAGTGAGTAGTTATGACAAAGCTAACAAGGAAAAGAGATTGCGATCAGGAAGGTTTGTCTACTAATGTAAGAGACTGCAGTCACTGATAGGGACAGATTTGGGACATTTTGGGGCTCCCACAGTAATTGTGCCTATGAGGAAAATTGCAGGAAATGAAGGTATAGACCTTGTTACTAAAGTTAACACACAATGGCAGACCTCTGTGGAACTGTGCTGTACTGTGCACTACTTTATTCAGTTGTGTATGTTTATACTAGGCCTGTGCCAAGAGGAGGGATGTTCTGGTGGTGTTATTTTTAAACCTGCATTAGAGGCTTGCTGGTTTGTCTCTTCTGATTTTTTAGATGTTTCGACTAAGCAGAAGGTGCCAGCTCTTATGCTCAGTGACATTTCAGTACATTTCTGTTCCATCTGTTGACTAGAACAATCAGTTATACTGTAATATGGTAATGTTGTAAGTTATATTGTAAAACTACTGATTATTTTGACAGTCATGTAACTGTTTCCTTTAATCCCAGCAGCATTTAAGAACACACTTTGAGACTCCAGACACTTTTTAGATGCTAACTGACTGTCATTATCAAAGCATTTCAGTCATTAAATGCAGTGGAAAATTACAGTAATGGCTTATTTTATGCCGACTCTTTAATATTAAGTCACCAAGGAATAGAGCTCAACACATAGCTGTGAGGTCAAGACTGAGGGGGAAATGGGTATTAAAATTGTAATGGGCTAATTATAATTTTGAGTGCACATAATAAAAATAGCAGTATGTAAAGGATCTGCACTTCACCTGGAACTCTATGCCGGAAGCTATCATTTCACAAGCCTGCTTATTTCTTTTAAAGTGAATCAAGAGATATTAAGGGATCATCATTGTTAACACAAAGTTAAATGCCACAATACAAGTTGTTTGGATTGGTTGTTTCTCACCCACTTGTTTAGTCGGTGTAGCTGAGTTTCTGAGAAGTGGAAAATACAGAGATAAACACTGAGAACAAAGTGGAAAATGCAGCAAGCTGACTGCTTTAGTTGATTCATATATTCTATGAAGTGTAGCTATAAACTAATACAAACTATTATAAAATAACTCACAATGCTGTCAATACTGAACTAGATTTGTGTTGGTCTATCAGAGTTATTGCACTTGGCCGTGTGTTCAGTAAACCAGGGGAAATATTGCTGAAAACACTTGGTTAAACAAAGGCAAACAAAGATGTACGTTATCAGTGCTGTCTAGGTGAGCAGAATCCCGTCAGACTCGTCTCTGTATCTGATCTCAACGCTCTTTCTAGCACTGTAAGTCAAAAGCAACTCAAGTACTAATAGCAGTGAGGAATTTTTAGACTACAGAGCACACTTTCACAATGTCCTGCGGATACCATTTTTATCAGACAAAACTAAATCCTTGAGAATGTAATTGTTAATTGGTGAACTGCTGTGGAGGACACTGTAGAACTGCAGTGAGTTTCTAGGTTAGGTAAGTAGGTGCTCCACCTACACTACCATATTTATATAAGCCTTTTATATGTACTGTATACTAATGTGGCCGCATTCTGACTGACCATCCACAGAGCTGTCTCTATACATCAGTTTTAATTACTGGAACAGCAGTGAGCCCCTCAGACCCAGATATAGCAGACTGGAAAATAAAGTCACGCTCTTGTTTTTAACAAACAAGATTCAAGAATTTAGCTCAGCTTTTGTATACAAGTTCAACAACTTGTTTTTCATGTTACACCAATTTAACAGCTATACATTGTGCTAAAACAATGCCCAGTGACTGGTTGATTTGCATCTCAATTAGTTGGGCATTTCCTGAACAATTGAACCAGAGACAGGAGTTCAGGAGTCAATGAGTGCAGAAAAACATCCAGTGTAGCTGAAGAGCTGGTATGACTAGGAAAAAGAGGAGTTAATGAGTCCAATGGAAGGCTGTAAAGGTCGTAATGTTGTTTCAGTAGTCAGTGTGTGTTAGCTGACTATAAAACCTATGCACTGACATTATAATGCTGGTGGGCAAACGTGTCTTTTTTTTCTGAACAAAGAAAGTATTCAGAAAGTCAGGCAGGCTAGTTTGCAACGTCAGAGGTAGCGCTGGAGTGAAATATATTCAGTGCCTGTACTGAGTGAGATGTCATAAAACTCCTCCAAGAGCTTGGATCTTGCATAGATTGTGACTGCAGCTGTTTTCTCAGTTATATCTGAACATAAATTTGAGAAGAGACCTCTAGCTGTCTATTTATGTTCAAATATAACGGATAGAACAGCAACAACCACAATCTCTGAAAATATCCAAGTTCCTGGAAGAGTTTTATGACACTTCACTCAGTGCAGACACTGAATATATTTCACTTGATGGCTCCTGACCCATAGTTCCAATGTTATTTGAATACTCATTGAGTGTTTGCTACCTGACTATAAAGTCTTTAGGCACTTGGGCAAAAAAGGCCTTTTCAAAAAGTGAGATGGGCTCGGTTTACTGGCAGTGAAATACAGTATATTTGGTGTCTGTTGTGCCCATTGTTGCTTTCTGTGTTACATCTCTCATAAATTTGAGAGGAAGCCTCAAAGAGTAGACTTCTCTGAGAGAACTCTTTCCTTATGTTGACCTATTGCACTTGCAGGATATTCATCATTTGAATAGTTTAATTTCACAACATGTATTCATTTGTATTAGATATACATATTATATAAATGTTTATAACACATGATGCAAAGTTTTAATTTCCTTTTTTGAGTTGCATCATTTACAGTGATGTTATTTGATTGCAGGAAACACCTGCAGGAAAACTCAGCAGGAGTATCAGAGATGGTCAGAACTAAGAGTGCATCCGGAGTGCCTGTTTGCTGAAAAACCTTCCTAACTTGTTGAGTTCAGTCTTGCTGAAGCTCTGTTAACCAGCACTGATCATTTATGCCCCAGGAAACTGAATGCAAATCGTGAGCCCAAAGATCTAAGTCTTTCTCAGGTTTTGACCACAACCATCACCATCATGCTTAAGCAACACAGTGATCCGATTTGGCTGGTAGAAATTTGCTGGCATGCATTTGACATCTGTGTATGCAGTTTAATGCTGTGTCTCCAGGATCAATTACAGCTGGTGATGTTTTGACTTTTTATATTGATGCAAACGAATGCATTCTCTTGAAGTGTATGTGTGTGTGTCTGTGTGTATGTGTGTGGTGTGTCCAGAATCAAAGGCATCCATTGTTGGAATGAGAAGCAGATGTTTAGCTGGAATTCTCCTGACTACAGCAGTTCTCCCTCTCACTCTCACACATGGACGTTCGTCTTTTTCCCACTCCTCCCTCGCCATCTTATTCTATTTTCCAAAGTATTATGCATTCATCATTAATTGTCAGTTTTTTCCTTCCTCTCTCTTTCTTGCTCTCTTGCAGCATCTTATGTGACATTTTCCCTGTTTTGGTTAATGTCACCCTGAAACGTTAACATGCGTCACTGTGCTAAAGTCGCATAGATAACAGCATAAATGATTTAATGTGAGGTTGATTGAATACATCTGTATAACTTGCTTGTATTTCCTAAAATAAAAAGAAGTGTTGGGAGGTGCATGTGTGTGAGAGTGTGTGCCACGTTGTCAGCAAGGCTGAATAGTAGGAAGTGACTCAGGCTCACTCAGATTTAGAACTGCTCTCTCTCTCTCTTTCTCTCCTGCCCTCTCTCTCTTTTTATTTTTACTTTAGTTACTAAGTTGTTACTTAGTTGTTTGGTGTTATTACAGAAGTGATTCAGATGAGCAGAAAAGGGTTGTGAAAAATAATGCTGAACTTGTTTTTAATTAAATGATAAATAATGCACTGTATCCGTGTTTCTGCATTAAGATTTGATCACTGCTTTTCAAATACAGGACATTCTAGATGTTAATGTCAATAACAGCTTGCTCAGTCATAGTGGAATCACCTATAGCTCTGTTCTTCACTCTTTCATATGAATGAAAACAGTGTTTCCAAACTTTTGAACAGTGTTGTATGTGTATATATATAAGGCATAATAATGTAAGAGAGAATGTGTGAACTGTGGCCTGCTGGACAAGAAAGCCTTAAGTGATTTAAATAAAACACACAAAAAATAACAAAAAACGGGCACCACTCATCTGGGTACCGATAACCTGTACGTGTGTGTGTGTGTGTGTGTGTGTGTGTGTGTGTGTGTGTGTGTGTGTGTGTGTGTGTGTGTGTGTGTGTGT
>JBBPDC010068564.1:0-10734 GCA_037974485.1 Hemigrammopetersius urotaenia
CATTTCAGTTCATAGTCTTGTTTCTATGTGTAAAGTGCGTATCTGCGCTCAGTGATATCTTGTATGAAATGTTTGTATATATAATTTTAAAAAAGTATAATGACTTCAGCCCCCCCAAAATAGACCTAACGACGCCCATGAAAATTACCATAGACAGATAGGTTAAGGCGATTGCGTTCTCCTGTTCTTTCTCATATGTATTCCAACGAATCCCCCTCTCTGGTAGACTTGGAGAAAGGTTTAAACGTATAGCCCTATGCCATTTACGTGCTTAACGCTGAGGACGTGTCCCTCGTGCAGTGTGTCACGAATTCAAGGTAGCTGCTTTTGCTGACAGCCGATCAATCAAAATCGAAACACTGGTGCATGGCCGTGAATTTCAGGAAGCACACAATCCCCCTCAACACATTTTACGTTTTTAAAGTCTATATCACACCCTCCCTTCTTAATAAAAGAATATGACCCCTGAGGGTTTAAAGACCTGTTAGCCATGTGTTGGTTTGGTTTGGTCTTTATTTTACTGTGGCATTAAGGAGACGCAGCCACTTGGCACTGCGTTTAAGCAGACTATAATCTTCAGTAGGCGCAAAGCCTAATATATACTTTGAGTGACAACAGTCATTTGGCAGAGGGCTAACTGACGCAAATTAAACATTTTTGACGTAATCATTTTTTGAATCACCCAGTTTTTCTGGATACTGTAGCAGCCTGTAAACACTCTTATTCCATCTACAGTCTGAACCACTGACACTAAACCAACTGGAGTTTGAAACAAATAGAATACAAATCTATACAGTATCGTCCACAATTACTTCATTTAATACTTTGTGTAACCTCCCTTTACCAGTTTAAAGCACCAAACGTTTAACATTTATAGAGTTGGAAAATACAGAGCAGACCTTCTGAGACCTCTTTATAGCATCTCTCCACATCAGTCCGTGGTCTAGGCCACATCTTGTGCATTCTCCTCTTTAGCTCACTGTCTTTTATCCATGGTACCTAGAATTCTCTCATTCTCTTGTATTTTTGTATGAAATACAAACATTTAAGTCTATTTCATAAAAATTATTTTATTTCATTTTCAGACACAGGTTGCACAAAATAAACCGTTTTTACATCAAATGCACTATAAGTTCAAAACTAATGGCCTAAACCAGGGGTCTCAGACCTGTCCAGAAAGGGCCGCTGTGGGTGCAGGTTTTACTTCCAGGCACAGCTGATTCCCCTTCTGTAATCAGTTGGTCTTGGTTTTTAGCTACTCGGGTGTGGCTTCTTTTTGGTTAGAATGAGAACCTGCACCCACAGCGGCCCTTTCTGGACAGGTCTGAGACCCCTGGACAGGTCTGAGACCCCTGGACAGGTGGGGCCAGCTATTTTAAGTGACTGCATAAACAATGTATGTTCCAAGCACTGCAAGTATAACAACATTAGCTGGACAGGAATAACACAGATGGGATGTATACATACTTTCAGACATAAAAGCAAATCATTTCTGATTATTATTATAGCGGTGCTGTAATCCGTGTGCTTTATTAAGATGAAGGCAGAGTAACTGACAAATGCTCAAAGCTCTCAAATCAAGCGGGTTAATATTTTTCCTTCATTTCACTTGAAAGTAATACAAGGCAGTAGTAGTTACTTAGACCTCTTGTACTCAACTTTCTCCACAAATTGCAACAAATCCTGAGCCAGCAGTGCAGGTTCCTCAAAGGCTGCGAAGTGTCCTCCCCGCGGCATGTAGGAGTAGGAGCGGATGTCTCTGAACCTTGACCGGGCCCAGACCCAGGGACAGTGCAGCAACTCGTGTGGAAATGCTGCCAGTCCCACAGGAACATGGACTTTTGTTCTGTGTACAAAATAGAGACATCAGACACAAAACCTCTCCAAGGTAAGGGGAAACTCAAGCTTACTGACAGAACCATGCAAAATTATTCAGTTTTCATGTATTTCCTCTAAGACAGTTTATCCTCCCTTCTATTGTAAACAGATCATTTGTCTATCGAGTTAAACTCACGCAGTTAGTTTTTTGAAGTCTTTGCCAATGTTCTCTTTGTAGAAGCGCATTGATGGGATGATGGAGCCTGTAGTCCAGTAGATCATAATATTGGTGAGGAGGTCATCCAAGCTGAACTTTCTACAGCAAAACAAAAACTTAGAAACATTAACCAATTTAACAAGAAATGTATCAATGTGAGCATAATGTCGCTGATACCTTTAGAGGACAGTAACTATTATAAACAGTGATTTCTAAAGAAATGCTGCTCATAGAAGCTGCTTGTGAATGCTGTTTGCAGAAGTAATCTGTTGTGGAAATTTAGCGCAGAATTCACAATCAAAATAAAATTGGACAAATTTTGTACAAATCATTGAACTGGTTCAGTTTTCTGAATAAAAGACCCCCATGACTTAAGTACCACAGGACAGACTGTGTATCTAGTGGTAGCTGGTGGCCTAGTGGTTAGGACAATCAGAAAGTCATAGGTTCGAATTCCAAGACTGCTAGTGGCACCTCTGAGGTACCCTTGAGCAAAGTACCGTCCCCACACTCTGCTCCCAGGCGTTGTGTTCCTGCTTCACTTGGTGAGTGGGTTAAATGTAGAGGAAGAATTCCATACTGTTCACACTGTGTGCTGTGGTGTGTTCAGTATAGTTTACACTACATTCCACTATCTGAAGGAAAGCTATTAAAATGAAGACCAAATCACATTATTAGGAAATTAGAGATTATGTCAGACATGCACAGGACACGAAATAGCTACAAAATAACAAAAATGTAACAGTTTGACCAAAACTGTAAATGCTATGCACGGCACAAACCTAACAATGTCCATTCCTCAAGAAACACTGTCCAGGCAAAAGGTGAGAAACATCACCTTTCAGCACAACAATGATCACAAGCACAAGGCCAAAGCAATACACAAGTGGTTAAACAACAAAAAGATGAATAAACATTTTCATAGTCCAGAGGTCAGTCCAGTTGTACTATTAAAAAAAGGGTTAAACCAACTTGCAAACAAACAGCAAACCATACGACCACCAATTAGAAACGTACTCTAACAAAGAGGTCCCCAACCACCGGGCCGTAGACTGGGCCAGGAGTCCGGGCCACACAGAAAGACAGAATAAAACATTTTATTAATTTTAATTCAGAGTCTAAAAATTTAATTTTGAAAAAACTCTCGTCACCAGCTGGTTGGAGGGAAACAAGTGCAGGGCTCCCAGCTATTCAGTGGAATGGTGAGTTGTACTTTAAAATTTTGCATTAAAAGATTCTACCAAGTAGTGTTCAGAATACTACTACTTATAATTATTATTATTATAATTATTATTATTATTCAGTTTATTTAAAGATCCATGGCTAATTATTAAATTATTAAATTCAAAATTCATTGTTAATATCCCTCTGTGCTAGTGTTATTTGTGTAGCAAATATAATGACTTAAGGAGGCTGAATACTTTTGCAAGGCAATGTTAAATTGTGCATATGGTTATGAGGTAGCTAAATAAAAATAGCATCGTTTAGCACAGGAACTTCTCATTCAAAGAGAACACAATATACATTATAATACAATATAAATAAAATACAATATTTAGTATTTTACTAAAGTTTGCAATGAAAGTAAACTACTTCAATCTACACTCAGATGCATAACTGAGTTAATGTAACTAATATACTGCTCCATAAGTTTGTGTTCTTTCTTTACCTCTCTAAACCCCCATCTTCCAGGTCCCTGTTTCTATAATCTGTCCAGGTGCTGAACTTCTCCAAGATGTAAGCAGCCAAACCAACCGGGGAGTCATTTAACCCACAGCCTGTGAGGGGAGACAAACTCCAGAGTGAGCACAAAACAGAGTCATCGCTATATTAACCACAGCTTTAACCTTTAACCTTTAACTATAAGCCAGGGCTACACCACATGAGTAACTTTAATGTTGTGATAAAACTGTTTTTGGCCAAAGAGATGATATTTGAAATTGCTGAACAGGAGTGGAGCAATGCATTTTCAAATTAATAACAAAAAAGTAATAAAATTAAGGTAAGCATGATCCTAAATGCTCAGAATAAGACACATCCCGTGTTTTAAATGATCATTATTTAAACATTTTGAGTAAAGACGTCTCATTCTGATTCTGGACCGGTTCGCTTTTCTTTCTTCTGAATGTTTTCTGAACAGTTTCTCTTGTAGTTTTTATTAGGATTTTTAAATCATCTTGCAAATGAAACATCACAAATTCTTGAATTCCTCTCATCTTCAGTCAGAATCAGAATCAGATTTACTGCCAGGTGTGTTCACACACACGAGGAATTTGTTTTAGTGGCAGAACTCTACGGTGCAACAAGATGACCGTGACGAGACACAGGTAATAAACAGAGTTATATACAGAAATACAAAATAGTGTGCAAAATAGCAGGGACACTATATATATATTTATATAAAATTATATATTAAAAAGTGTTAAAGATTTTTGTAACTTTTACCTGCTTATACATTTTTTGAGTCGGTCACTGAACACCAGTGATCAGAGAATCCATACTGACCCATAATACCTCCACATACTCAGGTTGGTCAGAGGACCTTTCAAATACTATGTTTTGCTGATCAAGATCAAGGCACAGAAGAAAAATGTATAATGATTTCCAGTACATGCTGAATCATATAATGCACTCAGTACATGATCTGTGATGCTTCAGTTAATGCAGTAAATATGAAATGTTGCTTCTCGTGAAGAAGAGTTCTCTCGCCTTAAACCGAACAAATGTGATGAAGATGCAGACTGCAGCTGTAATGGAGCTTAAATACGGTACCTGCAGTATCTGGCTTGGTGGCTTGAATGTGCATGTAGCCAGATTCTTGTAGAATTTCGTATACATTCTTCTGCATGTACGGATAGATGCGCTGTACATCTTCTCTGGTGAATCCTACCAGGAAAGGCAGGTAACGGCCAACGAGTAGAGAGACGAGAGTACGAGTACCTCCTGCCCTGGCGCTGATCATGTTAAGATGCAGACCACGAATGCACCTTAAGTTTAAAGAATAATTGTACAGAAAGGAAAAAGGGGTTAAAAAAGCTCCACTCTGAATAAGCTCTGTATGGAAAACTATTAGCCAAAATTTTTTCCACAATATGCATCAAGATGTACAAGTTTACACAAGCAGCACATGTAGACTAGGTCTGCCGCTTAGAAAACAAAAAAAGCTAAGGAATGTGTGTGAACTAATTTAATTAATAGATAAATATGATTATTGGTCAATAGGCTGACAACAGCTACATGTTACTAGTTACCTGATACAGTTTAGGCAGCTTCATTAAACTCGGTGGTGTTTTGTATGAATCTGTTCAGTCCCTCATTCCCCCCCCCCCCCCCCCACAATTTCATAACATCACCTTTAACATCACGCATGTATATGTACTGAACTATGTTATTACTCAGGATTCATCTGGGACATATTGCAGGTTATGAAGGCTCCCCAGTCTCCCCCTTGAACATAATAGTCAGTGAAGTCCAGTCTGTCCATTAGCTTATGAAAGATACGTGCAGCATCCAGGGAATTAAATCCTGACAAATAAAAAAAAAACATGCTTCAGAGGAATGGTAAGTATATTAATATAAAGTTTAATTGTCTTGGGGGTGGATGGAGGCAATAATTTGATGACATACAATCATTACCAAAAATACTGACACCACTGCATTCATGTCAGAAAACACACCACTTCTCATAGAAAACTGTTTCCATTACTAACGCTTTGGTCTCGTCATGTTTTTTTCTTCTCTTGGCAATGTAACACACAAATCAGAGAATAAAACATGTCACACACATTTCACACAAAACTTCAAAAAATGGCCTGGACAAAATGATTGGCATCCTCAACCTAATACTTGACAGCACACCTTTTGAAAGAAGTAACAGATCAATTTCTGTAACAATCATCTTTCAGATTTAAAGGCTTCCTCCTAACTGCTGTTTGTAGAGCTCTCTGCAGGTGCTTAGTGGGATTTAGAAGCTTAGTGGACTCATTGCTGACCACTTCAGAAGTCTCCAGCACTTTGTCTCCAACCATTACTGGGCTCATTTAGTGTGTGTTTTGGGTCACTGTCCTGCTGTAACACCCATGACCTCCAGCTGAGACCCAGCTTTTTGACACTGGGTCCTACTTTGCACCCCAGAATTATATGGTAGTCTTCAGATGTCATAGTACCATGCAAACAGTCAAGACATCCAGTGTCTGAAGCAGCAAAGCAACCCCAAAACATCAGTGAACCTCCTCCATGTTTGACTGTAGGGCCTGTGCTTTAACAAAAAGCTCTATTTTTGTGTCATCAGTCCAGAGGACATTCTCCATGGATTGTGGCTTCAACAGCTAAGTTTTAGGAAACTCCAACCCGTTTCTGCGTCCTGCCAGAACATCGCTTTTCATTGAGATGGCGATGGACAGTACGAGCTGACACTGTTGTACCCAGTGCCTGCAGGTCAGCTTGAATTTGTTTGGACCTGATCAAGGTTCTTTATCCCTTCTTTGTAACATTTATCAATCTTTCTTTATCGTCCATGTCCAGAGAGATTGGCTACAGTGGGCTGTAAAAACCTTTACAATGTTGCACACAGTGGACACAGGAACATTAAGATCTCCGGAGACGGACTTGTAGCCTTGGAACTGTCCATGCTTTTCTATCATTTCGGTTCTCAAATCCTCAGACAATCCTTTGCTCTTCTTTCTTTTCTCTTTGCTCAGTATAGCACACAGACACTCAAAAACAAGAGTCAACATTTCTCCGTGTTAATTGGCTGCAAGTGTTTCATTACAAATAAAAGGAGCGTCACATGCCTGGAATACAATTATTTCATACAATTCTGATAAGGTGCCAATATTTTTGCCCAGGACATTTTTTTACACTTTGTGTGGTATGTCTCAGACCGGGATTTTTTCTTCTGCTTTTTGTGTTCTTCCAGCACCAACAAGAGAGATAAACATGACAATACCAACACATCTGTAATGGCAACAATTTTCTATGAGAAGTGGTGCGTTTCCTGACATAAAGGTAGGGGTGCCAATATTTTTGGCCATGAGTGCAGGTACATTAGGAATGTATCATGATAGTTATCAGTTCTGGCTAAAATAAAATTTGCAGTACTAGACAGATGTTCATATTTAATGACACTGTACTCTACAAAAGCAGAATGTTAATGAGATGCTGCGCTATTGTTGGAAAAGTCCTTTTATTTATTTGTAACCCTACAAAAATACACTTTGTTTATGCAGGCCTAACAACAAAAACTAATAATAATCAACATCAGAGAACACACCAAAATGATATACATAACACACAAACAAATTACACACGTACACACATACATACACACACACACACATTATGTATATATATATATATATATATAATAAATAGACGGTGTATGTTCTAGACAGTCACCTGGTAGATGTGGGGCTTCAGAATAGCCATACCCTGGGATTGAGGGGCAGATCACCTCAAAGACAAAATCTCTGTCAGTCTCAGTGAGCATAGGCAGGATCTTGTAGAACTCATAGAACGAGCCAGGCCAGCCATGCACCATCATGAGAGGCAGAACCTTCTGTCCTGTACACTGGACAGGCTTTACGTGTATAAAGTGAACATCTAAACCTATAAACAGGTACAGTTTCAACAGATTTAATGTGCTGGCCTAAGTGGGCATATTAAACGCCTATTATGACCATTTCCAGAAATGCTCACCCTCTATGTTGGTTTTGAAGTGAGGGTACTTGTTGAGCACCTTAACCTGCTTCTCCCAGTCAAACTCATGCCTCCAGTATGAAGTCACCCTTTGGAGATAGGCAGAGTTAAAGCCATAATGGAATCGGGCATCTTCCAGACTGTCTGTATATCTTGTGTTGTCAATACGCTGGTGAAGATCCTGAACGGAACGGAGATTATTAATGTGGTGTTATTTCTGAATAAAAGTGCTGAAAACATCAAACATCAACTGTCACCTTGATTTCAGACAGTTCTTAGTCTGTTCTGTTCTAAAGAAGGATGAAATAAGGGTGAAGAGTGGATTTTCCGTTACTTCATTCTACCTGCATCACTTCTTCTGAGGTCTCCACAACGAAAGGACGTATCGTTATGTCCTCCATAAGGGGCTTCTCTCCTCGCCTCCACCAGCCATCTCCAACTGGGATCTTCTTTGGTCTTTCCCTCCAAGCCAGGTAGCATAAAATACCCCCAATACCAATGGAGGATACAGCCACTACCTTAAGTGTGTAGGGGTCAAGATGGGAAAGGGCATTTCTACAAAAGACAAGAGAAAAATTAGCACAGAAACAAGTATGCTGGGGCAAAGGCAATTTTAAGTTAAAAAATGTAAATTGCTTTACTGGTACAAGTTAATTTTTGTATCTCCTTTGATAAATTATGATTAAAATATCGCTTCAAAACTATTCTTTTCTCCTTTCTGTGCACTAGACCATGACATTTGGGAAACGTGGAGAAATGTGAGAAATGTGCAGAAATTAGATTTTAGGATTATACCCGCCTTCAATTTTCTACACAGCCTCTTAGTCACGTAGCGGTTAACATTACCATCGGTTATGTTAGCAAGTTTAATTCTAAAATAAGCATAACAGAAACCATGTCAGGTAACAAAAAAAGACCTCCAGTACCACAGGAAGAGACGCCCAATACCTTCAATATGTGGGTGTCAGGACAGGGAAGGGCCTTTCTACATAAGATGAGAGGAAATTAGCGAATACATGCTGGGGCAAAGTGCATACAAATGGGAAGAAACTGAAATCTCCGACAGATACAGATAGGGAGGCTGGAGGGAGGAAAAACGGATCTGGTGACCAAATTGATCAAATCTTTGAGGGGTGGTTCAGCTTATACAATTTACTCTTTGATGTAGGATCTAAATTATATGTACTCTTAGTGCAAATATCTGACAACTCATGTACCTGGAGGGGTGGAAATTTTACATGGTAATCTTCATTTACCAGAGAGTCTGACATCCTTTTGCACCCCTGTTCAAATCAAACCCTGGGTGCAGATACCAAAGGCAATTTCTAATTACACATGTTGTGGAAAATATATTTTATGGGTTTAATTAACTTATGATTTGATAAATTATACTTTAAATATCACACTAAATCTTTTCTTCTTTTCCTCTTGTGAGTGAACTTTGCAGATTTCAGGAGTACACCCGAGTCACAGACAGTGTCCATTTGGAAAGAGAGAACACAAAAACGGAACGCCTCCAGTTTTCCACGCAGCCCTTCGGTCATATAGCAGTTAGCACGATAGCAACTTGGCTAGAAAAGTTTAGTTAACAACCAAAAGCATTTGCATCAAATCTACAAGTGTCCCTTTTAAACGTAGATAAAACGTGTTAGATACAACCGCAGTAGTGTAACAGTCTGTAGCTCAAGTTGCTTCAAGAATTTCTCGCTAGTTTCCCTCAGTCCGTCACACAATCCCGCAAAACTACTCACTGAATGTTTTCGACTGTCAGCATGACTTCGGACCAGGCCGTTCCCACGGTGGCTTTGTATCAATATGCAGTGTAAAAGATTAAAGATACGTGTAAAAAGGCGCTTTTTCTTCGAGCGAATGAAAGTTCCTTTACTTTCAGGGTCCAAAGGTTATATTGGGCAAAACGGACTTGTGTTCAAAGAGGAGGGGTCACTAACAGTGCGGCTTGGCCCCGCCCCCTTCATGTCGCTGTACAAATATAATCTTGGATCCGCAGGAAACCACAGAAGCCTTGTGGTTTCTTCTAATACGTTGATTGTCAACAGTCGTTTGACAGAAGGCCACTGATGCAAATGCAACACTTTCTGAACCACCCAGTCATTCATGATTATCACTCTTCTGCTGATTGATCTGATTGGTTGAGAAGTAGTAGAACCACTAACAAATATAAAAATAAACAAGAGTTTATTTAGCTATTATAATTACTACTGAAAATGGACCTGCAGGGGGTGCAGTCACTCTGTAATTTGACTTTTCTAGTGCATTCAACACAATCAGACCATCACTGCTGGGGAATAAGCTCGAGGAAATGCAGGTGGACGTCCCACTGGTAGGCTGGATTACGGACTATCTAACCCGTCGACCACAGCATGTCCGGCTGAAGAGCTCGGACAACATCATGAGCAGCATGGGGGCGCCACAGGGCACTGTCCCATCACCCTCTAGCCACAGGTACAGGTCTCAGTCATGTCACCTGCAGAAATTCTGATGACTCTGCCACTGTGGCTGTCTCAGGGACAGGCGGATGAATACAGTAGTGTGGTCGGCAGCTTTTTGAGTGGTGTGAGCTGAACCATTTACAGCTAAGCATCACAAAGACAAAAGAACTGGCTGCGGACTTTAGGAAGCAGGCTCTTCCTCCCAACCGTCACCATCGGAGGGACGGGTGTGGAGGTGGTTGAGGACTACTGGTACCTGGGGGTACACATGGACAGAAACCCGGACTGGTGCAATAACACCAACACTGCTTTCAAGAAAGGGCAGAGCCAGCTTTTCTACTGAGGAGGCTCAGGACGTTGCTGACCATGTTCTATCACGTTGTTGCAGCTGTGTGCTGGGGAAGTGGGGTGAAGACAGCTGATGCCAACAGACCGAACAAGCTAACTAAAAATGCTGGGTCCGTCCTAGTCTCGAGTAGCCAGACCTTCAGACTGACGGCTGAAGGTCTGGAATTCATAGCCACTTTCTTTGGCCAAGGCCCGCCCATAAGG